>WAAB01005337.1:6346-95916 GCA_013389865.1 Piaya cayana
GGTGTTTAAGGTGCAGGTGGATGAGGTGCTGAGGGACATGGTTTAGAGATTGGTGGGGATGGTTGGACTTGATGATCTGTTTGGTCTCTTCCAACCTGGTGATTCTGTGGTTCTGCTACAGCTGAACACGGATGTGCACTTGCAGCAGAGGTGGGAAATGATGAATAATCCCTCTTGCCTTTTCAGATGGTCACATTTGAATTATGTTGGCAGGACTGAGTGAAGAAGCTTGTATTGTTAGCAGTGCTGAATCTGCTCTGTAAGCGCATTAGACTTTCCTGTGGATTTCAGTCCAGCTTTCACCAGCACTTTGTTCGTCTGAACTGAGGTTTAAAGTTTTTCTTAGGTTTCTACTGCTGAATTTGTGTTTTATGTACTTTGGTTAGGGAAAATATCAATGATGTTACACATGTTTCCATTTGCTATAAATTTATTCTTTCACGTGATTTTTTAAGAAATATATTCAGTTAAGGTGTAAAATATACTTTTAATTCATCTTAAGTAAAATAATCTTTCAGATATCGCACATTTAAAAGTAATCTACCTGAAACTCTTAAAGTTCAGTAATTTAACTTGGTAAACATTGTACTAACTTTGATAAATGTTAACTTCATTTTTTTCCAGGATTCTGAAGGATGAGTTGGCAACAGAACCACTAAAATATGCTGAACAACTTCCTGTAGCTCAGATAATACACCAGGTATGTCTTTCTATTTTCAGGATTTTTCTCTCAGAATCAACAACACCTGTAATAAAATCTGCTTTTCTAGGTCATACAGAATCAATGTCCTCATGCTGGAAGTATGTAAAAACAACATACGCTTGTTCAGATGACAACTGTTAACTATAAAAGTCTTATTCTGAACATGGCAATGAAAAGATGCTTGCTGTATGACACAGGTGACACTTCAGAGGTTGCTGTTACAATTGCTGTCTGTCTCCTGCTATAAAAGAAAAAAGAAATCCATTAATTTCTTCAAATTTGCATCATGACCTAAATCATATTCCCCTTCCTGAAGAAGCAGCCAGAGTATAGAATCATTATTATGGAATAATTGTCATGATGAGTTGAGTAGGGAAAACAATCTTTCCTCTTGGTGCAGTTCTGAATTAGTGCTATTTCTAACTATATCACTGTCATCATACTTTCTACTTTGCTAGATTTTTTGTTCGCTTTTTGTTTTGCATAATTGAAAAAAATTCAGAGATTGAGATTTTGCCTGGATTGTGCCTTCTAACTGTGTCTTTATTTAAAATCAATACTCATCCATTGACTTAGGTAAACAAATGAGGAATGACGTGGACATCTGAGCTGGGATTGAATAGCAGGCTACAGTTTTGATTATAGCATGTCTTTTTAATTATTATTTGCCAATTTATAGAAGAGATCTTTTCTGTGCTATACTCCCTTCTTGCTCTTTTCTCAAAGTTCAAGGTCTGATTTGCAAAATGTCCTGCTGGTAGATGGGGTGCCAAGCCTGCATTCACATTTATTCTCATTCTTTGCTGTTAGCCAGCAAACTCTGCCTGCTTTGTAATACAAAGCAAAAAGGCCTGTGCTGTTGCAGTTGTTTTTAAGTTTGCAGATGTCAGTCGTGCTGAAGAGATGGGTAACTGTAGTTTTCCCAATTCAGGACTGAATAGGTAAGATTTGTGTTTTCCTGGGGTACCCTGGCAGTATGGAATCTTTCAGGTAATCGGGTACGCTCTGAAATGTTGACATGAAAACTGGGGAAGATAATGACGGTTCATTCCTACATTCATGTTCTGAATACAGATTTTGTTTTTCTCCTAAAAGCCCCCAGTATATTTGATAGGAATGGTTGGACTTGATGATCTGGTGGGTCTCTTCCAACTTGGTTATTCTATGATTCATCATGGGAGACAGAACTGTAGAGTCACTTCACTGCTTTGAGATCAGGAGAATCCCAGCCTGAAAACTGGGATGTTAGTCAGGGCACCAATAGCAACATAGCCCATGTGAGATAAAGCTGTGTTTTCAGACTGAGCTGATTTTGAATGCTTAAAGATCAACAGGAACAAATAAAAGTCCATTGAATGTCAAAGTTGCTTACAAAATCCTAGTGGTATTAACTACTGTAGATCTTTCTGAATACCTGTGTCAATCAGTGTTTTCAGGCAGCTGAGTTGCATGCTGCAGGCAGTGCTGGTTTTACCTTAAAGGAAACAAGCTTTATTTTAAAACTTTAAAGTGTACGGGTCTTTTCCGTGAGATGTAAACACAAGGGATTTTAAAACTTTACGTTGAAATCTGCACCTCTGGGAAGAATCTCTGATGTGTTCAGAACATGGAAGATTGGAAATCAGGACCAGTTTGTATGTCAGGAGCTCCCTGATGTTGTCAGAGCTTCAAATGACCCAACAGCCTGCAAATGTCACATTTAAAATTCTGCCTTCATGCCTGACTCTCAGCATAAATGAATTAAACAGCAGAGCAGGCAGCCAGTCAATATGTTCTTAACAGTGAGAGTGAGCAATGAAACAGTTTGGGGGTTGTTTGGAATCAGTAAATAGAAACTGCACAGAGTGGCTCACCTAGAGGAAAATCTCAAATAGGAAACAGAATTAACCTTTAAGATGGTCGACCAGACAAAATGTCATAGTAATATTTTTACAACATTAGGTGGATAATAACCACAGAGGGTTCATTTGGCTACGATGTGTTGTACTGCAGTAGCATATTGCACTGTGGAAAGGCACAAAGCTGATCTGTTTGCTGTAACAAATTCACTGCTAGTCGAGAGCTGTGGTCCACAGAAGGCAGCAAACCAGACCCAACAGAACTGCAAATGTCCTTGATGTGGAGAAACAGAATAAAATGCCCATTGTTTAGCTAACCATGTCAGGGAGTCCGGCATCGTGCCCTGCTTTTGTATGATTGTGATGCTGTTTTTGAGCCTCGAGGAGCCGTTACGGCACTCGTAATTATTTGTCATTATAGCAGACCAAAAGAATAACAACCCTATAAACTTCACAGTTCCAGTTCACTGATGCTCTGGACCAGTGTCCTGGTGAATGAGCACTGCAAAGATTATAATGTGCCATTTCTCAGGAACCTGTGACAACTGGGACATGTAGTGCAAGGGCCACGTTGAGTTTATATAAACAAATTTTTTTCGCTTTAAGGCAAAGGGAAAAATATATAAGAAATAAAATTATTTATGCTAAAACCAATGAATTTTTTTGGTGGTGTTTAGATACTTTATCAAAATAGGTAATCACTGTGTGTAGTACGACCCATTGTTGCTGGTGCTGTATCTCGTGTAAGATTCTCTCATGTTAACAAGCTTTGTTTACCTCTAGGCAGTAATAAAGGCACCAGAAATGTATATTTATAAAGTATATATTAAATATAAACAGTGGTAGGCAGGTATCCTAAATGAGTGTAATGCCAAAGTACATTTCAATTGTACCCAGTAGCCAGCGTGGCCACTAATTCTATCCAAATTTCACTGTAAATTTATTCTCCTGAACACTACTAAAAGTCTTTGTGTTTTTCTTGGGAATTTACATGTGATTTCTAACTTTCTCTTCAGTACTTCATCTGTTGTATTAAAAAAAAATATAATGAAAAGGAATTGCTGTTTGATTTCTAACCTGATTATTCCACAAGAAAACTTCAGACTTGGTACCTCTTAAGCTATTTAACAAAAAGAGACACAGAATTTGATTTTGGGCGTGATCTTAAACTTTATGACACTAGTAATTATTTATCATTATAGCAGTATAAAACCAAAAGAATAACAACCCTATAAACTTCACTCTTGCAGTTCTCAGAAATATGTTATACTTAATGCATTGGACCATGGTTAATGAGAAAGACAAATGTGAAGAAATGAAAATAAATAGCAGAATGAAAACAAATACTAACATTTAAGCCACTAGTTTTTAGACAGGAACCCCAATCAGACTTACGTAAAGAAAGGAGCTTTCTCCATTTTTCAAAAACAAAACCAAAAAGCGTGTGCTTTTAACTGAAATGAAAAACCACTAGTGCTTGGGAAAGGGATGCAGTCATTAGTAGAAACTTCTGAAATGGCAAATGTTAATCTTTCAGCTTTTTAAATGAGGTTCTTTATGTATAGCCATGCATACAATGCTGCTAATTAGCATTAAGTTTATGAATAGTAAGGCCAAAAAAAAAAAAAAGGAGAAAAGGAGAGAGATTACTTTAAGTCTGCACTTTCCTATTTGAAACAGATCTGGTGAAAGAACCGTAAAAACTGTGTTTGAGCAGATCGTTTTCATTTATCATAAAGGGTATTAATCACTGGCCTTCAATTCAGCAAGGTATTTCAATAAAATACCCAACTTCAGTGCCAGTGCTCATGCTCTGATTGTCACTATGTGTTAATATATTTTGCCTAACTGGGATTTAGGATATTGAAGAGACTTAAATTGTTACAGGTGTCTTACTGATGGAAGAATGTTTTATTGATGAGAGGCACATTTCAGTGGATAAATGCCAGATCTCCTGATGTTGTTATAATTGAAAACAAAATGAAACAGCAAGTTCAGGCCATGATCAAATTGCATACTTATTTTAGTTCATTGTAAAATATTAAGCAGATAATTTGATGTGCTGTAAAAACAGGATAGTGTTTCAGGAAACTAAATTCCAACCCGTAGTAGCGCTTGCCCAATTTACTTCAAATTTGATATGGCTTATAGTTGCACATTTACTTAAAAATAAAGAGTTCCTAAGTGTTTTCTTATGTCGGAGGATGCATGGGGGAATGTTAGATACAATTTCTAATTAAATTAGATTGAGTTTCATTTTGGAGGGATGTGTTAAGTTTGCTTGTTTTGTAGAGTCTTTAATCAGTGTGTTTCTGTAGCCTCTCTGTAAAAGCATTAGTGGAAAATGCCTCCTGTAATCTGAGGTGATTACTGGGAGATCATGCTAACCCTGTTGAGTAAATATGTCTCTCTGTTCCATATTCCAGTTGAGCAACTCATGTGGGCACCAGTAGCTTTGCTGAGTTTAAACTCGGAGCGTACTGGGGAATTGCCCCATCCAGTCTGGTAGTGACTGCAGTTCACAATAAGGGAAATGAAATAAGAAATTTAAGCCAGAAGGTGGGAGAGGGATCTCTGGAGTTTCAGATGGGCGGGCTGACGTTCACAAAGCTAACTGAGAATTATAGTTCTGTATTAAGTCTTGCAAGAAAGTCTCTTTCCATAATTTCTGTGCTTTTGTGATGCATTTTCACCCCCACCCCCCAAATAATTTTGCTTTGAAGATCAATTTTTATTCATTCTTGAGACCTCACTCTCACATAGTAGAGGGGTGTTAGTTTATTGCATTTGTTGATGTTATTCCTGTTTCACGCTGATTTAATTGAGAGAGGTTTTCTTTAGCAGCATTTGGCAGAAATTGTTGAAACAGTATTAAGAAAATAGAACACACCATGTTGTATAGATTTTTTTGAAGTATTTTTTGATTATCTATAACACAACAATTTTAGCTCTTAGACTTAAATGTTTTCACAAGCATTAAATTAAAGCAGTTTTATGTGGCTTACAATCTCTGTGAAGTGCTTGATACAAAAATTAACCCATCACATGCTGATAGAGTTTTAAAAGCATAACTTTAAAATTCAAGGCTCTTACTGGTGTCTTGCCTCTCACCTCGTAGCTGCCCTCTCACAGTTGTTTCATTTCAAGGGGGCATCATTCATTCACTCTGTCTGCCCTGATAGTGGAGTCTTGATTCCTATTTATGTTTAATAAAAAACATTAGTGGTCTTCAGATCTTTGATCAAGTATGCAAGGTGTTTAACAGCAGAGCAGCAGCACAGATTTTGATTTTTTTCTTTAATGAAGACAATAAATTTGGTTTATGGAGATTAATTTATTAGAAGTTTTAAAGCACTTTGCTAAGTGATACTTGCATTTTAGTGTGTTTACTGTTAGATTTACAGGCTAAGGGGTTCAAAAGCAATTTGTGATGCTTGGATGTGTAACGTTTTAGACACAGCTATTTATACATTCTCTTAAAATCCATTCCTGCAGCTGTGTTTGAAAATAACTTTAAAGCATAGCTTGCTAGGTGTTCAGCTAGGTGATGGCAGAGATAAAGTATGACCTTTCACCAAAAGGTCCAAGTCCTGCTGCACCTGTGAGCACAGACACGGGTCTTTTCAGGAATGCCTTTGTTTGTCAGAGCTGAGATTTTTCAGGATGATTGAAAATTGAATTTTTCATATCAAAGATTAGGACATGCTCTCAGTTTAGAATTGAATTTTATTTTAACAAAATGCATTATGTGGCTACCCAACAAAAAATCCTTGTGGCGTGTCACCTTGCACTAGGACACCTGCCTGGTCAGGTTTTAGTTCTGCAGTTCCGAGCAATGAACTGAAGACAGTGTTGTCCCCTCACTGCTGCCACTTCTTGTGGCTTCTTTGGAGGACATGGAGAGCAGCAGCCTGTTCTGGCAGCTCTGCCTGCTCCACACTAGAGGTGAGAAAACCAGGTTTTGATGTATGTCATGGAAATCTGTCAGTGTCTTCTTCGTCAAGCTGACCTGCAGTCCTTTTTGGGGCTCAAGCACTCTTGACTATATTCATATACAGAACTTAACACAAATGTGCTGTACACATTTTGCTGAACCAGCCTTCATCTAGGGCACTTGGGGTGTATAGGAGTTAGAAATTAATGTCTTTTACTAAGGGGGGAGGCTGCAGTTCTTTTCTGTATTAAGCATATGTTTATGAATCGTGTTTTGCCTGCATTTTATAACTAATGGAAGTCATCTCAAGTGGAAACACAACTGGATGTTATCCAGTAAATAAGAACTTGCTTCTTTCCCTAAATTATATATAGTATGTGCATTTAATTTCTCTCACTGTTGCATAAGCTAGAGATTATTTAAATAGCTTTGGCTTCCTTTAAACTGAATGCTACCTAGTAGAAAACCCTGTACTCAAAAGGAGCAAACCAAACTTTCTATGAAAACCTGTTACTGCACAGTTTTGCCAGCTACCGAACCGAATTCATCATAGAGCAGCAAAGATTCTCCTGCTGACACTGAATGCTGCTTGGTGTATGTAGGTGCTTTGAAGTTTGGCTGCTGTCTGTGGGGCTCTGAGCAAGATTGATTAAAAAAATTGTGAGTAGCAGAGTCCTGCTGTGTCTGAGTCATGTCACATACGCAATGTGCACTTTTAAATCTCGAGAATGAGTGCTTAAATATTTTGATAGTAGTGTTTTCTGTCAATAATAAATTCAGAATGGAATAGTCCCCTGTTTCTCTGAGTCTTTCCAAGAAGTCACCACGCTCTTGACTTGGTTGTAGGTGGTACAGATCTTCCACTGGCAAAACAATAAACCAGAAACATTTTCAGACATTTTTACTTCTAGTGAACTACTGGAGAGTCAGCGATGGTGTTCAGCATCCTCCTATGTAGGCTGCTAGTCCATACAAACAATAAAGTTCTCTCTCTTCTTTTCTTATTCAGAAATTAAGTAGCACATTAGCCTAGTGAAATCTCATAGGTGAAGTTGTAGTACTCCTGAATTAGAGCATATTTGTAAGCATAGCGTAAAATATTTTTGTGAAAGATTCAAACTATATATTTTTTTTTGCTTTGCGGGTTTTTTCTCATTTGCGCTTTTAGATCACGGAAGACAATGATGCGGAGTTTATTGGTGATCTGTTTTTACATACAAGGTGCAGCTGCTTTTATTTTGTTATGTTTTTCATTTCAGCATTGGTGAAACCCTCTAGAAACAGAGACCTAGTAAAGCAGTCTCTTTTCTGCTGCCTTCCCATTAGAGGACTGTTGTGGGTGATCACTCTCTGCCTGTCCAGGATCATTATTTTACTGTTCCTCGACCACAGGGCAGGTTTGCTTCTTTATCTCTTTGTTAAGTTGAAATACTAGGTGGAAGCTTTTCTCTTAGTCCTCCAGACACAATAAAGATAAGTGTCTTAGAATTATGTTTATTTCAAATGCTGCCTCCCAAATCTTAAAAATTTAGCAGTAATTACAAGGAGCTTCATTTCTGTGAGGGCAGACTACCAAAATATTTATGTGTGGGGAACTCTTCTTTTTTTCTCTGCACGCAACACTTCTCAGCAGAGCCAGGAAAGAGGCGTCAGTATCTTTTTTGTTACTGACCGAGCATTACAGGGGAACTGAATGTAGTATTAAATTCTTCCAATTATAGCTGAATAGAATGGATTGAGTAACTAAATGCATTGAGAGGTATCTTGTGTGAAGGATCTGGACAGTCAATTGTGGTTTTTTTATTTTCAACTGTTTCTTACTAGAAATATCACGCTGGACATCATCTGCAAGCCAGGAAGGGAGCCTGTTCCAGCTGCCCAGAGGCACTGGAGCTGGAGGATGGCTGCTTTTTCTTGCTAGAAATGTTGCATGCATGCTCCATCCTTTCTTCCCTCTTTATGTATTAAAACGTGTAACTTTACCTTGTTCCTTGTGTTTTTTCTCTCATGAAACCAAAGTATATGTTAAAAACAATAAAAGAATTATCTATTTTTTCCTGTTACACTGCTCTGTTAAGGACAGTTAGCAGTATCAAAATGTCCTGTTTGACGTGCACGTACGTTATTAGCTTGTTTGGTAATTGGTGGAGTCCAGTCTCTACTGTCATGTGTTGGAATGTGGATTTATCACTTTTTCACAGAAGTGGCATGCAGGAAGGTGACAGTAAACCTCAGACAATGTTCTCCTTCCAAGATAGCGACTTCTTCAGGGAGATGCAATAGCAGAAAGGGAGGGAAGTGATGCAGTTCTCAAAATGACCATTTTAAGCTCTACAGATCCTGCAGCTTGGACAGAGAAGTACAGCAACAAACCGTTCAGTTTTCAGAGGTCATGTCTTTTCTCTTTCCCTGACCTATGAAAATCCTTATGCTTAAAGATTGGCATTATATCTCCATTCTTCACACAGGGTGGGAGATCAGTTTGACAGGCAGCTTGGAGTAATTTAACTCGGGGCTGCCCCTCAAGTGGCCACGCTCCACTCTCCCCCGTGTTCGAGTCCTGCGCTCATTAAACACAGCAGGGAGCTGAAAACTACTGCTAAAAAGAACCAGGAGAGGAGGGAAGCGTTTTTCAGCCTGGCTGGGTGTGTGACTACAGAATTCTTAAACCCAACAAGCACAGGCAGTATCAGCCAAAATTCATAGAGTGTATGTATATTCCCTGAAAAAATTTGTGTGTATTTCTTATGATCAGGTGAGAGAGAGTGACAATAATTGCTACTCTGGAAATTTGAAATGGAAATAAATTTAAGGCTTTTCTACATATCACGGGAGTGCTCAGTTCGCCCTTGAGAATACTGGTAATATGAGGCATTATATGTGAATATAGTACCATCATTTCATGGATTATGAGACATCGTCTTCATACCCACCAGCATATAGAATTGTCAGATATACTATTAAAAAATATATTTAAAGATACCCTGGCTCTAAAGTAGGTGTAATTTTTAGACTTGCTAGGTTGGATTTGCAGCTTCTTTAAGAGGTAATTCCTGTAATCGTTTCTTTTTTAATAAGCACTATCCAACATATAAAATGAAAGAAGAGGTTCAGGAAGTGACTGTAACATGTCAGGCTTTATAGGCTGCTGTAGATCTTTGTGGTTTACTCAATCTGAACGTCAAATAACGGCATTTGAAGGGTCGGTAGCAGCTGCATGACCATGAACTCCAGAGATCATTGTATTTCTTACATTCCAAAAAAATTATTTGCTTTTTTTCAGCTGGATCAACCATATGTTTAAGGATCTTGCAGGCACAAACCTTTCAATATGCACTATCGATCTTTGGATGTCTTTATTTTGGCTTTGGGCTTGATTGTGCTGTGATCCCCTTTTGTCATGCTTTACAACCTGCTCATGACTGTGCTTTTAAGACTGTGGCTGCTGTCTGTGGGGCTCTGTAGCTGTGCTAAGAGCTTTACAGAAAGAGACAGGTTCAAAAATGCTTACAGCTTAAAGTAAACTTCACATACCATGCTGGCAAAGCAGGGCCAGCAGTGAGAGACTCTGATTTGTAGACTAAGGCCATAAAGGAATGTTATGTTAATAACTTTTGACTTTCTGCACAAAGTACATGGATACTTTATTTATACTCTCCCTTCTTTGTGGCTGTATTGAAACGAGGAAGGATAATTAAAAAAAAAGAAGAGTGAGTAGAGGTTGGTAGGTGTTTAATCAAAATATTGTAATTATAAGGTGAATATAGATGAGGAGGACGATTACGATTGCTGTTACTCAGAGGGTGGTGGAGCACTGGAACAGCTCCCCAGGGAAGCAGTCATGGTGCCAAGCCTGGCAATATTCAAGAAGCATTTGGACAACCCTCAGACACACGGTGTGGATGTTGGGGTTGTCCTGTGTGGGGCAGGAGTTGGACTTGATAATCCTTGTGGGTCCCTTCCAACTCAGGACAGTCAATGATTCTGTGATTCTATGATTCATATTAGTGCATGTGTGTGATTACAGACAGCGCGCATGACGTTACAGCTGTTATTGAAGAAGCAATATGTGTGTGTCCCGGTGGTCTCAGTTGCTAATGTCACATGGGTTGTTGCACAGTGCAATAGATGAAATATCAGTATCTTTTTAGGCAGCTGATGTTTGAACTGCTGCTTTTGCTGCAAATGTAACGAGGTTATTTCTAAGTGAGTTTTGTGATTTGAAACTCTTGGCTCTCCTTTGTGGTCATAACAAGCTTGGCTAATGTCAGAGCTTTTTTGCTAAAATTATCTCTCCAGCCACTTTCAGTCTCAATGTTGTAGTCCCCTATTAAGCATATAATTCACCCTTGTTATCATTCTTTGCTCTCCTGAGATTTTTCTGTGATACACTGTCGTGCATTCATTTGCATTTGTCATTTATAAGCCTAGATTCTTAGATGTTCTTAGTATTTTTGGATTTGTCTGCGCTGGGTCCCATTTATTTGCTGTTCCTTCAAATATTGGAAAAGTGAATACTATTTAGGTCACTGTGGTGAGTTGTATCCACTGGGGATAACCGAATAGGTTTTCAGTGCATAATGATATGCAAATAATATACCTCTGCCTCTCATGGGTTTAGACTAAATATATGCACAAGCTTTCTGTGACCTTAATAGGTTTGTAGGCATCATAATACACCGTGTGCTGCTGTAGCATATTATCTGATGTACAAATATTTCAGCTCCGGTTGAGGGCAAAGAAATGCATGCAATAACTCTGTGAATTTAGTATGTGATCCACACACCTTCCTGAGTGTGGAAGCGTATACAGCAATGTAGCTGATTTACTTTTGTAACATAAGCAGTAGGTTTTAATAATAGTCACCATTAATAAAGCAGAAGATGCTTAATGTCTTAAGCTTAGAATAGGCTAATTCATTACATTGGTAAGAGCATCTTGATGCAAGATGAAACCGAAAAACATACAGTAAAATGATAAGTTACTTCATTAGACTGTTTCGAGTTTATGGTGTTTCATATGTTAAAATACCTTTAAAATTTTTTGCTTCTTTTCAGTTTATTTTTCATTTTTAGTTTATTATTACAGGTTCTAGAGCAATTCGGAAAACAGATGTTGCATTTTAAAAAAAGCTTTGCTTTAGTGAAGCTTTCTGTGCAAGAGAATTCATTCTTCCTAAAACTTCATTTTACTTAAATTAACTTGTATTTCCACTGAGGATGGCTTATATTAAGCACAAAGGGAGGCTTAGCGGTTTAGACTTCCATCAAATAAACTGCATAACTAAAAAGAGAAGATGCCAAGCCTCACACTCTTGTACTTGAAAGTATTGTGTTCTCTCTCATGGGAACTTGAGATTAGAGAAATTATAAAGGCTTTGCATAAAAACAGGGAGTTAGAATTAATTTTTGCTTAAGCAGGGAAGTGTCAAAAGCCTATTATGGTAATTTTTCAATTTTGTCTTAACTGTTCACACATTTTAAAATAGTTGTACAATTGAGTGGAGGCATAATTGATGTGTTGTCTTTTTTTTTTTTTCCTTGGGCCATCATAAAATGTAGTTTAGGTGCACTTAGGCTTGGAGGAAGTAGGTGGGCTAATTAGGTAGATGAAAATTTTCGTATCATAGTGAGAAAATTTGCCTAATGGATTGCAATAGTATTCTAAGAAGGGTTCCCTTATTCTTAATTACATCCAAGTACCAAATATCAATATTACATGAAGACAATTAAACTGCAAAAACCATAGTGAAAAAACATAATTCCTAGCAGTAGAACTTTGGGGTAGCAGAGACTGTCATCTTCATTATTATTGTAGGAATAGTAGCACTAAAAGTCTTCATAAAAAAAAGCCCCGTTACTTAATAACGTTATTCATTGTCTTTTACTGTAAATTAAATGCTGAAAATGTCATGGAATGAAGACCTACTGCTACATTTATTTTGTTAATCTTTATTGAATTAAAAAGGTATAAGTCTTGTCTATGTCATAACAGCCTATAAAGTGCTAGGGCAGTTTAAATGTTATGCATGATCTAGAACAATTTTAGGACCTCACTAATTAAAGGAAAACTGATTTAGCAAAACCTTTTGATGGTAAATTAAATCACTTTTTTCTTTCAGTAAGTACAGTATTTAACAGAATGAATACAGTTCCAGTGTTGCTTTCATTTTGGCGATCAGTTTTGCTGTTCCATAGGAGTCGTTGGTAGAACAAGGTTTGCATTTAGAATCAATCTTACTGGCAAATGTGACATTAAGCAATACTTCTAAGTGGTCACTGATTGGTGAGACTTCTGTTTTTATATGGTTTTTTCCTGCCTTTCAGCTGATTTTTTTGCAGAAGCCTCTTTGGGTGATGAAAGATCCACATCTGGTATCGCCAGGTTAGATGCAACTTGTTTAGAATGGGGTTTTTTTAGCTCTTTAGTTGTTGGAACAGGTGGAAAGACAGAGATCTGCTGTATCACAGGGATGAGGTGTGTTCTCCCTCATAACTTTTCCTGTCATGCTAAACAGCTTCTGTCAAGTGTCACTTTCAGTCTCTTTTCACTTGAACCTTAGAGTGACCTGGTTCTTCCTTAGCTCTTTCTTCTCTCGCCGGAAGCTGTGAACGAGAACTACCCGACTGAAAGTACAATATGGTCACACAGTTATTGTGAGATGAAGCTCAAGGAGAAGGGTCAGCACTCATTCTGGCAATTCAATTATTTCTCCTGTAAACAGCTTTCTGGTGTTTTATATTTCTCTCTGGAATAATTATGCTAGGACTCAGAAAGCCAAGTGCATACATGGATCACAGAATCCAGGAATGGTTTGGGTCAGTAGGGACATTAAAACCCATCCAATTCCAACCCCCCCGTCATGGGCAGGAACACCACCCACTGGATCGGGTTGCTCCAAGCCTCATCCAACCTGCCCTTGAACACCTCCAGCCACGATTTCTCTGGGCAACATTTGCCAGGGCCTCACCACCCTCACAGGAAAACATTTCTTCCTCAGATCTAATCTAAATCTTCCCTTTTTCAGTTTAAAACTGTGTCCCCCTTATCCTGTCTCTGCACTTGCTGATTGAGAGCCCCTCCTCAGCCTGCAGGAAAGCTGTGTGCAGTGCAAGATCCTTAGGCAAAGGGTAAGGATTATTATTATTGCTTAATACTGATTGCACCAGGCGTAGAAACAGCACGTGCACATGTAATTTGAGTGCAAGATCAAATTCTTCACTTAGTTTGTGTCACCTTTCACTGAAATATATTCAGGATCAGGATCTTTCTATATAAAGCAGATCACTGAAGTATGTTATAGTAGGTTGTCCAAGATGCAAGATTTAATTCCCTTTTCTGGTGTCAGTTCAGTGTTCTGTGACGTTTTCATTTCTCACATAACCTTGTACAGTTTTTATTAATCATTACTTTTTTATTGTTTACGCGTGAAAGCTTCTCTGATAGACAGTGTTTATTTAAATGGTATTTCAGTGAGTAATATAATTAGCAGTAACAGTTTTGCTCGTTTTTATTCTTCTATCTACTACATTTCTTCTGAGCTTATGCAGCATAAAAAGTCGTTGTTACCAATAAGCTCACATTGGTAAGGAAAAAATAGAAATGTCATCAATCTTAGCTTGACATATTTTGCAGTGCTGTGATGGCAGATACCTTTCTGAACACTTTTCCTCGGGTGAAGGCACTGGTAGCTCCAAATATATTCACACATTTATCCCACTTAGCCATGTAAACTGAGTGAGGTGTTATTGGTGATTTTTTTGTGTGTGAAGTTAATTATATTTTGTTTACCCTTCAGTAGCACGCTGTGAGGAGCGCGGCAATGTAACTCAGGAGCTCTTGACAGGACTGATGAATGGCCAGAGATAGAGATATTGGCAGCCTGCTCTCTAGTGCTCCGTCTAGAATTGTCTTCCTAAATAATTCAGAGGGTTGAAATTTGATGAAATCATTGCCATTTGAAGAATGAATGGAAGGGGTAAATGAATGAAGACTCCAGTGATGGAGCAGTTGTGTTCATACTGTTGGACAGACAAGGCGGCATCCCACGTTGTCATTCCTGCACAAACTCATTGTGTGAGGTTGTGATTCAGCTTTGTGCAAGCGATTACTTCTGTCGTGACTGGCTTTTTTGCTCCGTGTGTGGCTCCCTGCCATGGCCAGTGCTCTCCACCCATCAGCTTCCCACTGGGTTGAGGAGCCCAGCACGTTAACAGCTGGCTCCTCTGGCTCCGTGTTCATGGAAAAGCCCAACTCCAGTGCTGGGGCTCTGTGAATTAGTGAGCGGCTGCACATTTTCAGCCAGGAGTGCTTAACATGGAAGACCACCTACAAGTCCACGGCTGACAAGCAGATGATGAGCAGCGCTACAGGAGTCTGAGTGATGACACGAGGTCAGCAGGGCAGCAACCTGTGGACAGTTCAGGTGGCAGGCAGGGAAGGTGCAACTGGTTTGCTACTAGATAAGACCGTTTGTGGTTTTATCTTTTTGAAAGACTTACCCTTTTAGGAAGAGGTTGATGCTGTCCAAATTGCATCTGGCAATCTCGGGGTGGGGGTGTGTACGTGCACATACGCTCAGCAACACTCATTTGTTCTTCCAGAAAGATGATCTTTGAATCCCACATAGCATTTGACTGATGAACCTAGTGTCATGTAAATGTCACATGGGAGCACTGAATATTTATGATAACCATAAATCTGCCATTAATGGCAGCTGCCTACAAAAACTTTTTGCGGGAATGGATCTGCTCTCTGGGACTCCTTGTTCTCTGACACACCAAGCGTAACAGAAATGGCTTTCTGGTGTAGGTCTGATTCTGTGCAACCATGACATAAGCGTCTGTATTGCTGCTATGTCTATGTTTTATGGTTTGTTTTCAAGGATGTATAGCAGGTAGAGTAGCCAAAAGTTTTAGGCTGATATTTCAGAATTGTTCTCTTTCCTTTTCCTTTTTTTTCTGTTCACATGCAAACAACATAAATTTGGGTGAGAATACTTGTTTGGCAGCGGAGTCCAAGACTACTGAGTACAACAATCGCCTTTAAAAGCTGGGTGGTGACGGGGAACAAACCGATTATCGCCAGCTGTAATACACTGGTTTCTCACTGAAAATGAAAATGTTTTGCAATAAAACCAGCCATAGTTGATCTTGCTCATAAAAACGTGCAGGCACCTTTTGCCTCAGCCTTTCTCCTCCATCCATTTTTTCATGCCTGCCTCCTAAATGTAATGCTGTTTTGAGTTGTGCAAGCTGGAGCTAGAAAGCGTGGAGCTCTGCTGCACATGTATAATGTAGCACACAGCTTAGGGCAAAGCAGAACTTTTAAAATTATAGTTATAGAGATTTGAAAAAAATGAGCAGTAAAGCGTATACGAATAAGGAATGTTTATTTGGATTCCAGTTTCTTTAAATGTAGCCGTTGAGATATTTGATTAGATTTTGCACTCAATATGGCATATTGAGTATAAGATCTAATGTTGTCTAACATCTGTTGTTAATACAGTCTGCCACCTGGAAATAAATTAATAGATACTCATGGGATACCCAGAAAAAAAAATGTGTGGTTAGAAGCGTCACTACTACTTTGAAAGGAACAGCATAATAATTTATGAACATTGTGGTTTCTCCATATAGACAGAAACAACTTCGTTTGAATTTGAATGATCAAAATTATACTTCATAATGGAAGTTTGAAGGCATACAATTAATTTTATGAGATTAAGAAAAAAAACCAAACCCTGCCTCGGAGCATATTGATTTAAAAGGATTTGAATGGGCTCAGCTTGTGGTCCAGAGAGAAACACTATGGTAAATCCAAGTTAGATTTCCAAGAAAAAAGCAAGAGGGCTGTGCTCCTTGGCAAGGGTGGGCTGGGTGAGGCTGGTACTTGGAGTAATCGTCCCAGACTGAGCCAGGTAGGAGTCACAGGTGCACCTGCTGCCTTGTCTTTGCAGAGTGGGGAAGGTGGTTCTGGTTCTGCTCCCCCTCGCAATGCTGTATTTGTATGAACGAGATCTACACCATAGAAAACTTTGAGATCATTTTTTTTCCAGCAGAGCATGAGCAGTGCCTGCTTCTTGGAAAAACAGCGCTGTGAGAACAGCTTTGCCCTATTCACACAATTGTATTTTTACAATTACGAAATATCTTTGTCCCTCTGCCAGTCTCTACACATCTTTTTCACCACCTTTGTTCTTTACAAAGTCTGAGTAGAAGCAATTGGGTTGTTTTTATAGCTGATCATTTCTGGAGGTCCCCTCCACTGAGGTCTCCTTCAATAAGGTTGATGAGTTTTTTTGCTTTCTAACCCCCTGTAGTGTAAGGACCTCAGGAAGTTTTCTATTTGTGGCATGGCACCATGTACTGAATTCCTTTAGCCTGTTTTTTTCCTAATAATTGTTTTCTTGTTTAAATTAATTAAATACAAACGTATTAAAAGAGAAAGATGCTTCTTGAAGTAGCAGCGGCCACGTTTTGAGTACCGAGTGTACTTAATTAAGCTGCTCATCTTCTGCTTTTGCATGCTTCAGCTGGCATGACGCTTTGTGTTTGCAGATGCAATTCGTGTATTTGCTGTGGACTTAGGTGCCCTTTCGTGAAAAATCATGATCGTGGCTTCCTAGAAGAGTATGGATTTGATTAAAATATATTAAAAATGCTTCATATACTTAATGTATTAAGTAATATGTTTATAATTATTATGTGAATTATATAATATTATGTGTTTAAATAGAGGTAGTTGGGTTTTCTTTCTGAATACAACTTTAAATTGTGACTTCTTTTCCTCTCCACCCTAAAGCACACGAGTTCCATAATGTGACTCCCTGGTAGCTGAGCAGGTAAGAGCGCAGCCCTTGTAGCTCAGCAGCTGTGCAAGTCTATGAAAGACAGATAGGGGTGGTTTCTGCTGCTGGTATAGAGCTGTGTTTCTTAGCTTGGGATGTAGCAAATCACATGCCTGGGTTCAAAGACCCCCACATACAATCCCTGCTGTATTCGCCAGGCGAGCATCACTCATCGGAGCGCTGGATGGGCTGGGAATTAAACTGCACTGGGTCCCAGGTGCTGGGAAAGCTCCCTTTGATTGGAAGAAGTATATTATGTATTGTGTCACAGGTTGGAAGATTAATGAATAATTGTTAAACCACTAAAAGCCCTTTAAAGCGCTGTGTAATGCTGAGCGATAACACTGAAAATGGAGTATAATAAGTGAGCAGCCATTTTTGAAGTAGTTCATTTCCAACAAGCTCCTATAGATTACATACTTTAGAAGGAAATGAAAACCTAAAGCTATCAGAGCACTACTGTAGTTTATATTGTGGCGATTACACAGTTTTCAAAGTAAATATTTAAAATGCAGTTGTTGGCATTGATATGTTAATTTGGTTTAACCGCTGTTCTTTCCTGTGTCCTTTGTGAGTTCTTGTTGATGAGTGAAATTTCTTCATTATTTTATTAATACTGGAGATATCAGCAATCATGGCACTGCGGTGAATAAATACAAACTAGAAGATGAGACAGGAGTGCTTTAAATTGTTTTTCAGATTAACAGGCACCATTTATGTTGGAGTTCTCTTATGACTTGAGTCTTGCTGTGGGCACAAAAGAGGATTAAGCTATTACTGGATGGCTGGAATTATTTGATTTCTCCCACCCCCCTGCCAGGACCCCGAATCAAAACTGTAACTGAGAAATTAGAAGTGCATACTTCCACTGAAAGCTTTGAGGACATACTTAATGCCGTGATTTGCTTGCGATACATATAAATTCAGTCTGAAATTAAACTTCGTTGCATGCCTTGTCGTAAGAATTGAGAGGATTACCCAGTTTGAAATTTTAAATTGCAAGTTGTGGAGCGCCTCTAGGAAATACATAATGTGCTACTGGCACGGTGCACTGTGTAGGAGGATTTGGCTCTTCCAAGGAGTTTCCTTGTCCTTCACTTTGGGATTGGTGGCACTTTTCTGAGACAAGAAGCAGGCAGGTTGTTTCAGTTTTGAGGAATATGACAGCTGCCACTTTTTAATGGACTTGTTAGAACGCAGCACTTGGAGTGTCTTGGTTTTGTGCGGTTACACATGGATATTTTGCACTCGAGGTACAAACACATGACATCTGCTTCAGGTTGGGGAGAGCATCCTCCACGGCAAGAATGATGTGCACAATCATTTTAAGGTTTTACTCACTGTCTTAGAAGTCCAATTTGTATAAGATGCTGGAAGACACTGCAGAATTTGTGTATTCCTTTTCCATTTGAGAATTAACTACATTCCTGCTATAATATTGTGTGCACTGCTTTCTCCACTGCTGCCATCCCAGTGTGGATCCTGAATTTGACCCAAAGCTTTCTGTACTAGTATTTTTGTACTCATTGAGGGCACTAATGCAAAGGGAGTTCTGTTGGAAGAGGACTGTAGGGCTGGATTGTGATATTTAACACAGTGTTTTCCATGTGAAATGTTAATACACGATATTCTAATCTTACTTCTGTTTTGATGTAACATTTTAAAATTAAGCCATTCTTAATCTAATTGGAGCCTACAGGAGAGGTGGGGAGGGGCTTTTGATCAAGGAGAGCAGGGATAGGACAAGGGGGAAGGGTTTTAAGCTGAAGGATGAGTGATTTAGATTAGATATTATGAAGAGATGTTTTCCTGTGAGGGTGGTGAGGCATTGGAACAGGTTGTCCAGAGAGGTGGCTGCCCCATCCCTGGAGGTGTTCAAGGCCAGATTGGATGGGGCTTTGAGAAACCTGATCCAGTGGGAGGTGTCTCTGCCCATGGCAGGGGTGGAACTGGATGATCTGGAAGGTCCTTTCCAACCCAGACCATTCTATGATAATCACCACTTCAGCTTTGATACTTTTTAAATTATTTTTTTTTCACAAAACTCATTTTAATTGGAGTAGTGAGCATTGCATGTTTCATGAAACACGTTCCTTGAAAGTCTGGGATACTTTCCACTCAGGTCCCTACAGACCCATCTAGTTTGAAAATACACCATATTATCGTCTCCTTAATTACAGTACTTGGAGCAACTCGCCGTTAACTGTTTTTAAGTTCTATCGGATAATGAGTCTACCCGAAGTAAAGTGTGTACAACAGAAAACTGTTCACAGGAGGAAGCTTGCTGTTGCTTAGCTACCTATCTTTTTCATTTGGAATCTCTAGCAATTCAGCAATGACTGGCCCTCAAGCTGCTAAATGTATTTGTTCATGACACATTGTGCTGGTTTATATGTTGAGTTCACCTCTGTGTTACTGCTATTATTGTAGGGATAAGAGGGCGTTTATAATGAGGTTGTATTGTGGCGTAGGTCACGAAAGCTGAATACATCGATTGCATAAGCAGCACCTCGTGTACGGAGTTCTTTGGTGGGTTCTACAACAGTGAAATTCAGAATAACTTGAGCCAAAATAGCTCCTGCCTCTGCTCCTCCAGATCAGTCCCAGATATGATAAAGTTATACGTAATGTGTAAGTACAGTCTGCGGGCTTTTAATAGTACACATTCCCACATCAATTTAGGCATAGTAAGATGCATAAATAATTGCAAATGAAAATACTGCAACACTTAAAATATTTTTGTCCATTTCGCGTTTCCTTGTAAATGAGAAAGCGCCTGGCTCAAAACCTGCCTTTCGCAGAAATCTGTTGGAATAACACCCCACACTAGGCAGTGTTTCTAGGATAAATACTGAATGTTTTTTAGGAATCTGGGAAGAAACTTTATATTCAGGGATGGTTTATAGAATCATAGAATCACCAGGTTGGAAGAGACTCATCGGATCATCGAGTCCAACCATTCCTATCAAACACTAAACCATGTCCCTCAGCACCTCGTCTACCCGTGCCTTAAACACCTCCAGGGAAGGTGAATCAACCACCTCCCTGGGCAGCCTGTTCCAGTGCCCAATGACCCTGTCCATGAAAAACTTCCTCCTAGTGTCTAGCCTAAATCTCCCCTGGCGGAGCTTGAGGCCATTATAAAGGGATTGCTTATGGCCACAGAACTGGTATAAGCATAGAAAGAAATCCTGTCTTTTCTGAACCTTTTCCCTGTATGTGGTTCTAAAAAGGAAACTTTTTTCATTTGCTGTTAAAGGGATTCTTTAATAGTTTTTCACAGAGGTCTCTGTGACTCTTTCCCACCTGCCTGCATGCAACAGTCAAAGCAGTTTCTGCAGCGATACAGTGGAGGCTGACGTGGGGTTGTAGAAGGGCATCCAGTCCTGGCCTCTGGCTTCCCCGTGCGGCGCTGCTGGCGGAGCTGTGACAGCTCAGAGTGCTGCCACACGTCCTTGCAGACAGAGGCACCAGCAGGGCTCGTGGTAGTGACACAACTGTGCCCAGAGGCAAGAATTATTTGGTCTGCTGCTAGAACGGTGCCAGCTGAAAGCTCTCTGCAAGCCTGTGTTGCACGTACAGTTTGCTGGCATAATTTATGGAAGCAGCATCTCCATCTTATGTGTGGGGAGGTGTGATTCACAGGTGCAAAATGCAGCTCTTTGTAAAGGAACTTCAGTGCCGTTTGCTGCTTCGCTGAGGTGCTCAGCTGGCCAGAGACTCGTTATTGAAGTTTTCTGTGTTGCGTTTGTTACCATTTTGGAAGGATGAAGTTGTCAGTTCACAAGCTAATTACATTTTTAATTCAGTGATGAACTTCCTTGGGAAACTATGATTAAGTTAATTTAAAGAAAATGACGTATTTCAGCTCTTACTGGTGTACTTTGTAGGTTTAAACAGGAATATGTGTAATCCCTTTTTAGGTATTCATAAGAATTTGATGTCTGTGTNTTTCTATAATTTCTTCTTATTAAGATAATTAAGATGTCTTAATATGTTGTTTTTGTATAATCTTTTTTTTTTTGTCATGCCTTCGTGTTTTTGATCCTTCACGTTTTAATATTCCCTCCCATGGCTTTAAAATGACTATATTGACGTCCTTGGATTTCCCAGTGCGGAGCCACCACCGCACTGGCCTCTCGCTCCCTTGTAGAATTCCATTGATGTTTCAGTACATGGCATGACGAAATGTAAAACCGTACTCATAGATCACCTTATAAATATTTATTCATATAAATTCTTTAAAGAAATTAAATTATGTGTTCTATACAAAATAGGAGAGAGAGGCTTTTAGTGTCACTGACTGCAAATTGAAGTCATTTGTCTAGAAGGGTCAGGTGCCACTTTGCGGTAAGGAATTTGTCTGAGATCCAAGAAAGGAAAGATTGATAGTACAAAGAGATTGATGAAACAGGCACTGCAATATGCATGCGGAGTTACGGGTTAATTAGGAGGTTTTAAACAAGAAAGTTCCTTTATGTGGAGAAGTGTCGCGTGCCGTTACTGTCAGCAGTGAGGGGTGCTGGCAGCCTTTTAAGAACACGCAGAGTTGATTTTCTGAGATGTTTATATGGAGATGTGCGGTGGCGAATAGCAGCAAGGTGGCAGATTACCAGCAGCACGCTCGCTGCAGCTGATGGGAGCTGCTTAGGCAATGGAGTGGTTTGTGTGTACAGGCACCATCTCTGCGTGTGTCTACGGTTTTGTTGTTGTTGATGTGAATTATAATGCTGGTTCTGTGATTCCTGGATCAGAGCAAAATCATTAATATTTCAGAGTGCCGAGTTCTTCGGGTGTCTCAGGTGACATGGCTATTTGTTATACTTTTTAATTACAAGCATGGTGCTTAAAGAAAATTCCTACAGCTAAAACTCTTTAGCTTAGAAAATAGGAGCTGAGCAATCAACAAACATTGTTTTCTTGTTGATAGGAAAGCTGTTTTGAAAGAACAGACGCTGCAAACTGTTCCTTAAAGTTCACCAGCCACCTGGTACATTTAGTGGGGAATGACAAGTTTCCGTATGCAGATTCATGCAGAATTTGAAACGGTACCGTCTTTTGTAGTAGTTACTCACATGGCAGAAAGAGAATTTTAAATTTGACTTAAGTGCAACAAAAATAAAATACTCTCTGTGCCCCTTGTGCCTTATTCAATACAAGGACAAAATAGTGGAAATCTTTCAGCAAGGCAGGAATAAAAAGCTCAGCAAGCACTACAGTGTTTATTATCGTAATAGTAAATCATCTCTGCCTGCCCAGAAAATCTGTAAAACATACCTGCTGAGGGCAGGAGTAGGCACAGGAACAAGGAACTGAGTTAGACTTATAAATACTGCAATTCCGATCTTTTTGTCATGATCAGAGTCACAGAATGGTTTGGGTCAGAAGGGACCATCAGGGACCATCAGTTCCAGCCCCTCTGCCATGGGCAGGGACACCTCCCACTGGATCAGGGGGATCAAAGCCTCATCCAACCTGGCCTTGAACACCTCCAGGGATGGGGCAGCCACAGCTTCCCTGGGCAACCTGTGTCAGGGCCTCCCCAACCTCACAGCAAACATTATGTTGCTAATATCTAATCTAAAGCTCTTTCAGCTCAACCCCCTTCCTCCTCATCCTATCTCTGCATTTCCTGACAAAGAGCCTCTCCCCAACTTTCCTGGAGCCCCTTTTAGCACTGGAAGCTGCTCTAAGGTCTCCCCGGAGCCTTCTCTTCTCCAGGCTGAACCACCCCAACTCTCTCAGCCTGTTCTCATATGGGGGGTGCTCCAGCCCTCCGATCATCTCCGTGGCCTCCTCTAGTCTCACTCTTAACAGAGTATTTCCTGTGATGAGGACTATTCCTCAATAAAATTCTGCATTCATATCGCTTCACCTTATTCTGAGCCTCAGAGACAGGTCTTGGGGCACACAGCTGCTCTCACCCTCCACAACCCATTTCTCACCGAGTATGGAGCGTCGGAAATTCTTTTAAGTATGAGGAGGAAGGGCACAGACAAGTTTTCTTGCCTTACTGCTAAGTGTGAGATAGGAAGGGCCTTAACAAATTGCAGCCTATTGCTTTTTACTGAAGATGAAAAAAAATGTTGAAGGGACAGGTATTTGAATTGCAGAAGATATTTCTACATTAAGGAAAGGCAGTTAGGCTCAATGAGGCCCCTGGGAAATGTGATTGACATTAAAAACAATCCTATTTTGTTTTATGATATCCCTGTAATAATGAATCTTAGCTCCTCGCGTGGTTAGATATCTATTTATTCACGTAATTCTGAGTACAAAAGGAGCTGTAGAAAACATTCTAGGTAGTGAAAAAACAACAGTCTTGTCTTTTACATTTTTACTTGTAGGAACTGCTTTTCATACAGCATTTTTCTGTTGCATTAATACAAGACTGGGTATGAGAAATTCTGTCCAAACAAATGAGTTTGTGTCCCACAGTGTTGATAGGGATGGTTAAAGGGGTATCTCAGGCACAGTTCTAGTGGCCCTTTTGTGTTACTGGTACCTATTTGAGTGGCAGCTCACCTCCCATCAGCCTTTCCATCACATCAAAAAGAAAAATGCTTCCACTTTATGAAGAAATACAGCTTATTGGTGTTTTTCTCTGCTGCCAAGATTTATTTTTTTTTGTGCTTGATAAACGCTGTGCTTGTTTAATGTGAAAACTACATACAATTTTTTTTTTTGTTTTCTCTTTCTTTTTTTTCCCCAGAAACCAAAACAAAAGGACTGGCATCCTCCTGGAGGATTTATTTTAGGACTCTGGGCATTAATCATCATGGTTTTCTTCAAAACATATGGAATCAAGCACATGAAACACATCTTCTGAATTGAAGCAAGCAAGATGATGGCATTGACTGCTACTTTGGATTCATTGGTGTCATCTGAGTATCTGAGTGCTCTGAATGTGTGTTATGGATGTGAGAAACGGTGTTGGTATCTTGCTTCTCAAGGTTCTTTTGAAGTCACTCCTTCTGCCCCTTTTTTGAAGAGTCAGTGGCTTTGATGTTAGAGTTTTTAACTTCATTTTGTTTTAAACGTATTCTAATGCTTTTCCGAGCAATTTTTTTTTTCTGGTTGAACTTAAGAAAAAAAAAGAGGAGACCTCAACACAATAACAACATTCCTGAGGTTGATTGTAGATGGACAAATTCTTTCCCCTGCACTTCAAAGTAAATCTTACAAGTAGTCAACCTATCACTGAAGAACTAGACATTGTGCAGATTGTTATTTAAAATGTCATTTCATCAATAAAAACTTAAGCCACTTTGCAGACTTTGGCATGACATATTGAAAGCTTGATTCACAAAAATAAAAATACTCTGTATTGATTTTTTTTCTTTTTATTATTCTTTTTTCTTCCTTGTTAAGTACAACCCTTAGATCAGGCCTTTCACCTCAGGCAGTTTTGAGTCTGGGATTCTATGCATTGGTGAAAGTGAAACAAAAAAATAACACGACCGTGCTGAATCTACTTAAAAAAATAGTCAAAAAAGTGAAAGTATGACTTCACCATGCCCATTAGGAACCTTTCATAGATGTTATAATTTCACTCCATACAATATGGAGTAGGATCCTTCCAGGATTTTAAGTGCACTGGATTTTTGCACAGAGCAAAATTGACTCTGGCATCAGGATGAAAAATGTTCTAAATTGCACTATCGTATTTTGTAGTTTCTGAGCCCTAGGAAAATAAGCTTTATCATCTGGGTGTTGTAAATTCTGGTTCGGCATATTGATTTGTTCTTTTTGGACATTTACTGATAAATGTATGCTAAAAGGGATAGTCTGTACAATATACTGAGTGAAGCCAGTTCCTGCATGCATAGAAACAAGAAGCTTTTTCATTATACTTTTCAAACTTGTTGTCTAGCTTAATCGTAATAAAGCTTATGTGATGCACTCATGGTGTAAATGCTATATATGTATCTCTAAAAGTTATTACGAATTATTTGTAATCACACAGATTCCTAGAGCAAATCTAGTTTTCTTAAAGTGTGGCACTGAACATTTTTGTATAGTGCACAGAACATAGACATTTGAGTGCTTAAACATTTTTGTCGTCCTTTTTTCTTCTCTTTCAGGTTGATTGTGGCAGCAGCACCTCGGGTTGGGGGTAGCGACTTGTCAGAGTGCTGTCTGTATGTGCTGACAGGGAGGGCTACAGGGAGGCAGCTTGGGGCTTCCAGCTGTTTCTGAGGACTGGTGCCAGAGAACAACAAAACCAGCAGTGTAGTACATCTCTTGAGTACTAAAACCTTATTTTTTTGTTTATCCATGCATCTTCTATCCAGGACAAGAGGGAATGGCCTCAAGCTCCGCCAGGGGAGATTTAGGCTAGACATTAGGAGGAAGTTTTTCACAGAAAGGGTCATTGGGCACTGGAAGAGGCTGCCCAGGGAGGTGGTTGAGTCACCTTCTCTGGAGGGGTTTAAGGGATGGGTGGGCGAGGTCCTGAGGGACATGGGTTAGTGTCTGGTGGGAATGGTTGGACTCAGTGATCTGGTGGGTCTCTTCCAACCTGGTGATTCTATGATTCTATGATTCTAGGCTTGGAGAGGTTACAAGTGCAAAATCATGTATTATCAGGAGGTAAATACTTGCCTGCTACACTTCGGCCTCACTATAAAGTTATGGTACCAAGAACTTTCTGTTGTGCTTTTTTGGTGAACAGTAGGAATTGCTTTCAGTAGCGTGTGTTAAGCACCGGGAACAGGAATTAACCTGTATTTAGAGCAAAATAATTCCTACGCCACTGCCCTTATAGTTCTGTGAAATGATATTCTGTAATAAATTATACTAGAGATTTCTTCCCGTTTTGCTGACAAGTTTTTGTATAACTGATGCACAGGTGTCCCCTGCCAGCAGCAAAGCAACTTCACATTAAAGATGAAAGCTCCGTTTGCTCCGAGGGGTGGAGGTGAATGCATCTGAGCAGCATTCCTAGTGCTGGATCTCTTCACAGTGTGTTGAATTCTGAAGTTTTCTTGGATAGCATCCTGCATAAGCAAGGATTTCATATCCCACATGTGATACAAAATCTAAGTTTTCTTAAATCGGAAAACCTGTCCCTCTTCCCCCCACTATTTCTAATGCAACTATTAAATAAGCTCTGTTGTAGACAGACTGTATAGAAATGCAGAATCACTACAAAAATGTGCAGACATGGTATAGAAATTAATCCTACAGCATTTCTTAGAGGTTTTGCTTTGCTCTCATTATTTAATCCAGCCTTTGATACTCTTTTTCAATTGCAAATTGAAAATACATTTTACTTGTAAATATTTTTAATCAAATATTTATTTTACCAGCATGTTTAGATTTAAACTTTAGATTTCAAGTGGCTAAAGTGAAGCGACGGAGCTCTGTGCCTTGCTTTACTTGCAGTTACACTTACTCAGATTCCTCAGGCCGCCTTTAGCTTTTCTCTTTCCTTCTTTCAGGCACCTTTTGCAGGAAGGGACAGAAAAATTGACAGAACTCAGCTGAATTTCACAAGTAGCACAAGATACCAAAGATGCTGCCTTTTTAAAAGCTTATCTGCTTGGGGAAAAGAAGGCAATTAGGTGGGTTATTAAAATGCAGTTTATGAATAGAAGTACTCAGTAAGTGTGCCTGTGAAGGTGATTAAATTGAAGTGAGAACAACAATTTGACTGGAATGCAGCAAACGATGCTTCCGGCATCGCTAACATTTTTATATGCGCAAAGTGAGGAGTTGAAATAGATCGTTCCGAGTTGCTGTGAAGCTGCCTGTGCTACGCTTACGACACAGTATTTTCTATACAGTGATAACTTTTATTCCTTGAATAGCAATAGGCTGAAAGCAAGGGCAGAAATGTCACTGAATTGTCTGTAAACGTGTTTTGTATATTTATTTGTTTACGTGAAGTTAGTGCTCTCTTCATTCCCCCTGAGAACCCTTCAAACTCACTTCGGGATCTGTGCTCTGGGAACCAGCCAGGTTGTTCTCACAAAAACCATTTGTGATTTTCAGGCCAGACGATGGCTTGTGCAGTATCGATCCTTCCACCGTTTGCACAGATCATCTTTTTAGTGGGATCCCGAAAACAAGCCAGATGGCAGTTTCTTGATGTTTCTTTGCGTAGAATCTTCTAGAGAATAATTAAATTTCAGCATTTTGCAAGTCTGCACAGAGCGATCTGCGAGCCAAGTGTGCTCACGCTTGCAGAATTCTGTACGTTCCTGCCTGCACCCTGTGCTGTGCAACTGAACCAACGGGTCTGGCGATGGGTTTCACAGACCATTTAGAATCCTCGTGGATGATAAAAATATAAGTTGTTTCAGCTCTCTTGCAGCATCGCATATGGGAACGCATTGCTACTATTGAACCGAAGAAATGGTAAGTTAACAGTAGGGTTCTGCTCACGTGCACATTCTCTCATGCCTCTGCACTTCATTTGATTTCTGAACTGTCTGTGAAACGCTGTATACATTAAAGAACACTTTGTATGACCATGCCCAAACGTTTACACAAATGCATGACTCTCAACTACTCTTCTGTAACAGGCTGAAAAGTGAGGTTCCCACAAAAATCAGTGAAGAAAGAAGCCTGAGCAGTGATGAGGCAATCAGCATTTTGTTAGTCTAAGCCAGCTAAATATTTTTTATACTTACATGAATATCACCACAAAACACTGTCTTCTTAGCACAAGCAAAGCCTGTAGACTGTTCAAAAGCGTCTTTACAAATATCATTAGTGATAGCTTATCTCCTGTTAGAGGGGATGCTTTTTATCCTTCTTGTCACTTGTTTTTCCCCCCTAAAAGCTGTTCATTATTGACTACAGAAAAGTAAATTTAATGTGATTCTAATTCTGCTACTGAGTGTCTGCAAATTGAGTGCGTTTCCATCCCCTCTTTCAGCAGCTGGGGATTTCCATTCTCTAGTGCCACAGGCACGGAATGTACTGTAAGCGAATGGATGTCATGGTGGAGAGGACTTGCAAAGTGATGAGGTCAGGGAGATGTTGTACTTTATTCCACAAGACGTAAGAGAGATTTGAAGGACCAACTGTCCCAAGCAAAGTCTGCAGCCCTGGCCATCCTGATACCAAGAGCAGGCCACGCAAGTGCTTTTTGAAGCTTGAGAGCTGCTTCTTTCTCTTCTTTAATGGATGCTTAGAGGGGAGGAATTAAAAGATGTTCCTGGTCTGAAGACTTGCAATAACTGAACTAATTACCTCTTCAGTAGGAGGAAATTAGATGCTGCCAGTTGCTGGTAAATAGTTCGATTTGATCCCGTACTTTGTTGTGTTGTGAACTGAAAAGCTTCTACAAGCCCAGAATTATTTGGATTGATAAAAATAGATGAAATGGAAGGCAATTCACGAAGAGGCAATGGTGTATTTGAGGGAGTCTGCAGCATTTGGAGAGATGACAGCCTTCGTATACGGTACAGTCTGGGGACAAAGATCGGGGACATCAGAAAGCAGTGTCCCCGTGTACAGATCTTCCAGCTCTGTCTGTGTCCCAAAGCTGCACGTGACCTGGTAGAATTTCATCATGCTTCCAGACGAACTCACCTTTGGACTGAGCGACAGGATAAAATATTTCACCCATAAGACTCATCTAGCCATAATGTTAAGAACTACAGAAAATAGCAGTGTATATAGTTTTCTTCTCAGCCACCACTTCAACAGTTTTTGCATTTTTTTAAGTGGTAAAAGGCAAAGTTAACAACGAAAAACCAACAAAATTGGGAAATGTGTTTCTTGTGGAAGATGCCATCCTCTGCTGTGTGCACTTCACTGCTCTCTCTGCTTTACCCTTTTCTGTGAACTTTTACGAGTAACATGCTGTAGGGAGACTGATCTTGAAAGTGCCGGTGGTTTATGAGGAAAACTTGTATATGCTGCATAATGTACTCTGAAATCAGCATTTTCATAGCACTAATTTCACTTGCAAGTTCTTTAAAATTAGTTACTTTTTCTCCCTTAATGAGGACTTCTGCCTAATTTAGTGAGTAAACTGATAGTGTTTTAAGGTTTCAGTTCAAAGTTTATGAAGATGCGCATCTATCAATGTTTGATTGTGCTGCATCTTCTTCCCCATGCGAATTTTAACGTATTTTTTTCCTTTTAATGTAGATGCACAAAGAACACTGAAGCCATGTCCAACACTGAGCCAGTTCTGCTGCTCTGGCCAACGGGCTGACTAGGGATGTGGATCGTATCCACAGAAGTTATTGTAGCAGCACTATTTACAGCAGCACATTGAACAAAACAAACTATCCCAGAAACAGACTGTTTCGACAGTTGCTTTTCTTGCTTGTGTCTCTATAGCTGCTCCTTCTCTGCAGTTGCATTTGCAATGCAGTGATGACGAAGAGCTTCTTAATGTTTCATGTAATGCTCACCTGCAGATGTATAGCCAGAGCTAAGAAAAAAC
Organism: Piaya cayana; assembly: GCA_013389865.1. NCBI lineage: Eukaryota > Metazoa > Chordata > Aves > Cuculiformes > Coccyzidae > Piaya > Piaya cayana. The sequence continues at coordinate 36,080 of WAAB01005337.1, forward strand.
TCAAAGTGATCAGTATTAACTGATGCACCAGAAAAGGCAAAGCACTGATACCAGTAAGGCTTCTGTTCTTTCTTCTCCTTTGCACTGTATTTTTCTGCCTTACAAGTTCTCTTTCACTGTTTAACTGCCTCTTTCTGGGTTTGGGTTTTGGGTTTTTTTTTTATCCCTAAGCTGTGTTTTTAATTGAACTAGAAATTGTGTCTCCTTATTTCAAGTAAGATAATGAACTTCCATTAGTCAGAAGGGATTATCAGAATTTTTCAAAGAGTTTTTGTGACACATGTGATTGATTTGTACAATATTGGTAATAAACTTCTGCAGGACAGCAGTTGCTGTTGAGTCACAACTTCCCACTCTGTCAGCTCCAGGCTGTCTTTGATCTTCATATTCCAGGGGAATATGGCTGGATAGCACAAATTGCATTTTATTCCTTTCTCTTTAGGTTCGTCTCACCCCAATATTTTCCCAGCTATTATTGATTACTGTGTCCTTCCCTCCTCAGAGCTATTTTGGGTAGAAATCACTTGGTTCCCTATGAAGTTTACCTGAGAAATACTGCAGGACAAGATCCAGGTGAAGCACCTCCTGCAGAATGTTATCAATTTACACTCCAGGTGTATGTGGACATCATACAAGACACAACCCTGGTGTGTTCTGCTAGACAGAGCCAGGAGTCAGACCTCAGTCTCTCCAAGAGCTACTTCCAAGGCTGTAACTTGTTCCTAGTCAGATTAAGGCTCTAACTTGTTCCTCAGCTTCCTTACCCAGGAATAAACTTGTCTTTCTGAATTCCTTTAATGCTTTGGATGTAAGGGTTTTTTTCCCTGAAGTGCATCGTATTTTTGCTTTGTATTGCAATGCTCTTAGCTGGGCATCGTGCAACCATTGTGCCCAAATAACAGAAAGCAATGGTGATATTTTTTTTGTTTCTGTTTGCAGAGATATTTCCTTTATCATTCTCAATTCCAGCTGCACAAATCACGACGTAAGAGCTATGGTTCTTTGAGATGAAAAACAGCCACTCTGATGAAGCCAAGCATAAAAGCATAAGGTATGCAAGGAGTTTGGAGCTAAAGTAACATAGATCTTAAAACTGCTGATGTCTATAAACACTGTTTTGCAACAGTTTCTAATATGTGAAATGATGCACGCTGAAGATCACCAATCGATCAAATTATGGTGAAGAGTGCAAGAAGACAGCATAAAGCAGAGAATGGCAGCTGTGCCTGGTTTGTACTACTTATCTCTGGTCTGACAGCATTTTCTATCATAAATCTGTGTGGTTTATAACTTGGCCATAAAACCCTTACTTCGGGCTGAAATATAGCAGGACACACTGCAGTTTAGAAATTGTGCTTTTATAGAAAAATGCATCGGTAATTTGTAAATTAAAATTGCAGCACTTTAAAAATTATTTACATTTCTTATGCACTCTTATAAGTTGTGCTTTTGGATTTATATGACTTATAAATCTGTGGGATCAATCCTATTTAAAACTTGCTGTCTTCTTAGCTTCATCAAATTCCTTTTGCAGTGAGTTTTATACATGCGGGGTGAATACTTACAGACTTGTAGAAAAATGCTCCTCTGCTTTTTGTAATTAAACGGGGGAACTTGCAGAAACCTCACAGGGAGATGATGAGACTGAAGTGATTTTGTGGTTTGTTTTGTTTAAAAGACTGGATGTGTATAAGAGTAACAAGAATGCAGTTGTTATTAGCAGAAACTGAAGGAGGAGTATTTACAATCCTTAGCTTCACTCCATTAGAAGTTATGAGATTTAGTGTCCGATTATCCCACGTTTCTTTTTCATGTTCTTAGCGCTTCATCTGATCCGCTTGGTATTGAACAGTCTTGCAGGTAGGAAACAAGGCATGTGGAGAGCAACAATCTTGCAAGTCCTTGTGTTTCTACTGAATAGTAAAAGTAGGTCATTGTCATCTATTTTAAAATGATGTTTTTAACAGTGACAGGACTAAACATTTCGCACACACATCCTGTAGCCCTCGATTAACAGAGAAACCAACAGCTCTGTTTTAGAATTACGAGGTCTTTTTATTACTGGATCACTAATAAAATAACAAAAGGATGGTGGCATAGAGGACCTAATGTGATCTGTACCATCTTGCAATCACATTAGAAATGGTCTGTAAATCAGTTTGACAGAGTTCATCAATTTGAGCAATATATGCTGGATACACGCCCCAGTACACACGCTGAAAGGGATGTTCAAATTACCATTAGTTCAAAAATCCTTTCTGTTTTTTCTGCGGAACGTTGTGAACTCAAGTGGAAGGAATAGAACACAATCGGTGAAAGAGGGAGAGTTACAACCGGCTGTCAAGAGACAAGTTACAAGCACTTGGCAATAGGAAAGCTTGGCGGTCAGTCGGTGAGCTGAGTGGCGAGTACCAGGAAGAACACCAAAAGGAAACTTGTAAGTCAAAATAGGTAGTAGATTCTTGCTCTTTATAGCAGTTGGAGCCAGGAGAGTGGCTCTTGGAGGGCTGCTTGTTCACATCCACACAGTGTTACAGGGCTAAGACTGTTCTGCCCCTGACTTTGTCCCCAGAAATTGGGGGTTATCTGCAGGGAGGGCAGCCGCAGCTATTGCTATCCAGGTCTGGAAAGAGGAAGGCTGTGGGTCATAAGTGGCTTTAAATGACAGTAAGTCAGGTCCCAGTTCTACACATCACCTCAGAGGTTCAGCTTCTTAGCCTTAGATGTTTTAAGGTAATATCTTTCTTGTAGCTTTAGTATTTGTCTAATGAGAGCCACACTTCTTTACCTGAGATAAAACGTTTCATGCAACAATTACTTGGAAGAAATTAGAGATTTAATATCTGTGAAGCAAAAGAAAAAAATTATACCGCAACTGAAATCTTCTTTATTCACAGACCCAAAGTAACCCAGTAATTCACACTGTGAGGTTCCATATACAGCACTAGCATCGTCCACCTCCTTGGTCTGCAGGGACTCGCCATGCACGTGTACTTTACAAAAAAGGGCCAAGTGTAGCTTTAGTCTTTTCAAGGGGACAATTTTGTACTCTTGGAACTCGTACCCCACCCCCACTTCAGTGCAATCTAGGATCTCCGAGATCAGCGATGACCTTGGAGTGGTGGAAGGCAGAGATTTTTGCGGGTGCAGCGTTGTAATATTTGTGGCTAGTACGGCTGGTATCGCAGTACCTGGTTGTGTAACTCCTTGATTTCAGGAATTTGGTCATGTTGTTTCAAGCCACCGTTGCCTGGTTTTGTAGCCTGTTGCCTCAGGAGACTTGCTCCTTCAGCCTCTAACAGGACTACAAGAGGCAAAGCAAAACACAAGCCCTCCAGCCTCACTTTGTCACTGAAATCTTGCTGCTACAGCCAGGGATTGCTTTTGGATAAACTTTACCCTCCTTCCTCCCACCTCTAATTAAAAAACAGCAGCTTGATAGCACAGCAGCAAATGCACATTAATATCAAACAGAATTTTCACTATCATTTTCATATTAACAGGAGATGTCAGAATGTAAAGTTAGCTAGATCTGCACATGGGACCGTTCTTGCTGTTAAAAGCTTTAGGCTGGAGCGGAGCCCAACATTTTTAAAAGAAATGCAACATTTCCAGATCAAATATTAATTACATGCTATATAGAACCATGTTTTTCAAACAAATTTTATAAATAAAAAGCTAGGCCTTTCAAACCATCAGCAATATTAATTTTTGATTTGAAAGATTATGAAAGACAAACAACCACAGAGCTGTGAATTAGAAAAATACTGGCCTAGGTTGCATAAAAAACTCCATTAAATAAATACCAGAAGTTTTCACTATGAAAATTCAGTGGCATCATACTTTAAAAAACCATAATAAATTAACCATCCCATTAATGATACTCGAGTTGTTTTTCACGAATCACATACATATACAGGAAGTCAGATGCCAGCGAAGGCTACACACTGGATTAAGAGACAGTTTGACAGGCAGTACTCTCGACGCGCTCTGCTCCTTCATCGTAACTTCCTGACTGTTGCTGCACTCATCAGATGTTCCCCTTCTCCTCTAGGTTGCCCAGCTGCCCCAGAAGGTCCAACACCCTGGAGGGTGACACAGTGGGTGACCGTGACTGCGGTCTCGCGCGTTCATCCCTCAGACCGCCGGTTTAACCTCCGGGTGGTTTACAGTGAGTGGTTCTGGTTTCCAGTCTGGTTGGAAAAAGTGAATGTTGAATGTCCGTGCCCAGTTCTCAAACACTCGTTTCTCTGTGATGAAACGATGGTGACTGCCCTTCCGTCCCCTCTCGTGTGAAATGTACATTGTGCATTCATCAGGTCCCAGAGGTTCGTAATAATGATAAGGTACTGAAAGATGATTAGGATCCCTGTGGAAGAAAGAAAATAGATGGAAGCCCGCAGTGTTCTTTTTTACTGATTGAAAAGATGCTATCTTTAATAAGCTGATGGGCTCAAATCCACTTTTTCTCCTAGTTAAAGCAAATTTCTAGGTAGCTGTATTTTTCTTGCATATTTAATACATCAGAATAGGGCAAAGGTGTCTTCTTTGCTCTTCCTACCGCTCTCCTTTAATCCCCTCCTCCCAGTTAAATAAAGGACAGCAGTAGCTCAAAAACAAGAGAGAGTGCTGCAGGGCTGTGTTACTACTCGGAAATTTGAAGCAAACTGCTTAAAAGGGATTTGTATCTAGACTGTGATTTGTAAAAAGCCTTGCAGAGGTATCTACTGAACTGGGGGAAGGGAAAGATAGAGGGGAGGTGGTTATCTGTGTCACATCGGCTCGGCTGAACATGCCCAGCATGGTGGATGAGGCTCTGGGTGCACAGCTTCAAGGAGCCTTATCTGCGTGGTAGGTCAGTGATACAGTCTGCTGTTCCTGGATTTCTAATCAAATATCTGATGCACAAATGAGTTCTTTTTGATTTTACGATTGCAACTTTTCATGTATCTAAGCTAGAATTTAAAACTGTTTACCCGCAGTGTCCTTCTGACCCTGTGAGCCCACTGGCATTAACCAGCAGGAGACGCGTACTCCTGTGGTGACACATAGGATACACCAAAACCAACTAGATAGTTAGGATAAAATTAATCTTAGCAGTTCTAACATCAATGTTTTGATGTTATGTTTTGTAAAAGAGACATTTGAATTACAATACACCAGAGTGATTCATTCTCCTTTTGTTTTATTCTCTGCATTCCTGCTGTTTTTACTTTGGGCACAAGCATCTTGGGCTGACAAAAACTCCCACAACCATAAAGAGACAGTCATAAAGTCAAAGAGAGAGACAGAGCTGTCCCAGACAGAATAACCCAATTGCACTGATCTCCCGGGTTGCTACCACCAAACAGTTTTGTAGCGGAAGAAAAGTTAATCCAAATATTCCCATTCAGTGAAGCCATGGGACTGCTCTGTGTTAAAGCCAGAGCTGAAAGGGTTTCTAGTACAGAGCAAGCGATCTCACGCAGACCCAGTGCTGTCAGCTCTAATGTAGAGTTGATTATTTTCATTTTGAAGAGCTAATATTTAAGCTTGTTTCCAATTGAATGCATCCACAACCTGTCAGTATTCTGTCCTGGTCATTATTTTTACTATGCGATTCTGTCACCCACGCAATTCCCTAATTCTTCTTATTTTACCATTATCCATATTGTATATGCAGCAGTAATGTATGATATTGGTGCTGCTTTCCATTTGTACCTTAGATTAACGTTTTAATTCAATCAATCTAGCTTCCTGGTAACACAACACGGCGATCAATCTTACGAGACCAGAATAACAATAAAATTACATTTCTAGTATAAGATGGAGTCTAAATTTGCTGTATGTATTCTCACTGGAATACGTAAGAGAGTGAAAAGAAATCCTTCAATACCTCAACAATAGAAAACATTTGTAATGTATAAACTACTCTTCACATGTTTAATACTTTTTTCTTTCAGCTACAACTATGAGATCTCAATCTTCAATGTATTTTTCACATCCTTTTTTGATACGCTGGACCTCTTATTATAATCGCTTAAACGATTCATTTGTATGGTTACTATAAATCTAACTGTATACTTCAAAAATGTCATTTTCTTAAGAACTACTAAAGAGGCCTCTGCCTCACTTAGGTTGCTCTTCCCTTCTACACTGAAGCTGGATTTTACTCTTGTGTTCTCAAGGGTGAACCCGCATTGCCTGATGGATATTTACTGCTTTAAAGTTAGGACTAGTAAAGTCAAAATCGTATCTCCACCAGACTTTGAATAAATGCAGTCACAGTGGAAAAAAAGGTAACTGCAAAGTGAGCCGGCATGTACCTCTGGTTCAGATCCTCCCTCCCCACCTCTCCCCACCCCCTTTTTTATCAGCTGGGCTTGCATAACATGAACTGCAAGAAGGGAAAGCAGGAAATGGGTCCCTCTATGTCCCTTCCCTAGTCCTTTACTCTAATTAGCAATGGATGATGATGATCGCTGGAGTCACATTCCTCATAGCACGTGGATCAGACAGAGAGATGAAGGACAGGAGGGTTCATAGTGGTCCCCTTCCTTCTCCCTTAGTATTTACCTAGGGTTACCTCTCTGAAGCAATGTTTTGAATCCTGTACTTCCCAGTAAGTGCTTTATCTCTTATGTTATCATTATTCTGCCCATGGATATTTTAGCAATGGATTTCCCTTTTGAAGACAGGGATTCTACATTACATCAAAGGCTCTGAAGCTAACACCAGAGTATCCTAAGTGGATGTTAGCTCCAGGCTGTAGCAAGTCACTGTATTCTGTGCAAGGACCTGTCAGAAATGGTCCAGAAATGCCTGTTGCAGAGGGCCAAGCAAGCCAGAGACAGAGGAGTGCAGTCGGGGAACCAAGCTGGGTCCAGGCATCCCCTGATGGCTGCTCTCAGGGTTTGTATGCAGGTCTTCTGGCTGAATTGGAGATGAACTCGATGCAAAAATGAAAATGCTGGTGGCTTTGGCCCTATCCAAGGCGACTGAGGCTTTGAGGCTGAACTCCAACCGTTAATATTTTGGATTTAGGAACTCTGGAAGGCAGTCAGGCACCTAGGGCATTTTGTCCAAAGTCTCTCGCCTTTCATGGGAATTCTGGATTCCCCTAGATTGCATGGTAATAAAGTTTGGATCTGAACTCTGGCTTGAGTACCTACACCATAACCCGAATTAACTGCACTGTGTTATCTTCTAACTCTGCAATTAGCTTGTGTCACCAGCAAATGAAACGCATGAGTAATTTCTATACGGAAATTGCTTGTCACCTCATTTATTAACATTAAAACAGATGCTGTTTTATCACTGACTGATACTGGACATTAATAAGTATTTTGTCAGACTTTGCATGCATATTAATATCACAGCTGGGAGGAATCTAGGGAAGTTCCTCTGGAAAATACACGAGGCTTCCTGCTAACCGCCTGGCAGCACCGCGGCTGTGTGAGTGCCTGCACCCAGTGTCACTCACGGACTGTTTGTCACTTGAGTGTACATTTTCCCACAGATGGTATCCACCCCCAGCAAAAGCTGAAAATGCAGCCAACGGGGTTTGCCTTGAAACAAGGCATTAAAAAAAAAGGCTATATCCCCCATTGCATTCTGGTCAACCTCTTCCTTTACTAATGAAAGACCATTACAAATCAACCCACTGAACTGTATGTACTCACAGGCTTTGTAAAGTAATTCAGAGTTTGAAGGGTGAACTCTGAAGCTTCACTAACATGTGGCCAAGAAGGCCAATGGCATCTTGGCCTGTATCAGAAATGGTGTGACCAGCAGGGCCAGGAGGTTATTCTCCCTCTGTACTCGGCACTGGTGAGACCACTTCTCAAATCCTGTGTTCGGTTGTGGGCCCCTCAGCACAAGAAGGATGTTGAGGCTCTGGAGCGAGTCCAGAGAAGAGCGACAAAGCTGATGTGGGGGCTGGAGAACAGGCCTTATGAGGAACGGCTGAGAGAGCTGGGGTTTAGCCTGGAGAAGAGGAGGCTGAGGGGAGACCTCATTGCTCTCTACAACTACCTGAAAGGAAGTTGTCGNATTCTATGTTGAGTTATGTGGAAGGAGCTGTGCCAGGACCATAAGTATTTCTGGATAATTTTTTGCCTTCTATTCCCAGGATTCTGTTTTCATGACCTCCATACTAGCCTTGCTTTCTAACCCTATTATTCATTTTGTTATTAATTAGTTAAGGTAATGAGGACATGACTATCTCCCATGCAGTTTACCATCCTGTCAGCCCCACTTTCTTCCATCAAGCCCCTCACAAGACCCAGGAAGTGGAGCTGAAAACAACTGCTTCTCTGTGCTTGATTTGAAGCAATTTAAAGTGGAGAGAGGGAGGTAAGAAAACACTAGATTTAAAAGCTGTACCCAAAGGAATAAATTACAGGATTTCAAATGCCAATTTTCAGGCAAATTATCACAGATGGGAAATGGCCTGGCAGTCAAATGAGGATTCTTATAGGAAAATTATCTGGCTTTATAATGGGACCAAAAATGATTCATATTAGTTAAAATAAGGACCAGAATTAAGCCTTAAGTTTCTGTGAGTTCCAGAAGGCCCATAAAGAGGAGGGAAGTTAGAGGGCTCTTCTAACACCCTGAGTTTTGCTTGTGTGCGTGTGTACCCAGAGGTATCTGCAACAAACCAACATCTCACTGCTGCCAGTGCTGCAACGGAGAGGGACTGGAGTTATTTCAAACTGTATTAAGGCTTCCCTGTGTCCTTTCCATCAGCTGAGCAGCTGCAAAAAAAAAAAAAAAAAAAAACANAAAAAAAGCAGCAGCACTGCAGTTCCTTCAGGAATTTTGGTGTCGTCTCTGCACCCCCAACTGGCTGTTGATGGAGGGAGACTAGAGGAAAGTCCTTGACATCCCAGTGCAGAAGGGAGTCCTGTGCCCATGGGAGGCAGTCAAAGGGAGCTCAGAGAGAGAAATGCTTCCCATCTAGGGTGCTGGTTTGCTCCAGTGAAAGCCAGGATTGGGTCCCCGGGCACTGGCGAGTTGGTTTATCTTCCATGTGACAAGAACTCTCCAAAATCTTTGCAATGTACACGGAAGCACAAGCTTTCATCTTTTCGGGGCCATGCAAGTCAGGTGTATTTAACAGCGTGAGGGCAACATCAAAGCCATCAACCCTCACCACAGCACGGAGCTGTAGCAAAGTAAAGGGATTCACTCTTACCTATAGCTTTGATATGAAATACTGGAAATTTATAACAATCAGGTCACCAGTAGCGGTTCTGCGATAAAAATCAATGTCCAGTGAAAGTAAATAGAAATGAATCTAAAACACGTTGTTGCAATTAATAGTGACAAATCTTTTAGCCTGTACTCCAGACTCCCTTCACCGAACTATTTCCCTGCATGGGTGGGAAGCAATTTGGTTAATGATCTTAAGCTAATAATTTGCAGCAGAATCAACACTATGATATTCACGATACCTTTGAGATGTCCTTCACGTTACGGATATGATACTAATTATTTCCATGAGAGTGATCACCCACACTCATTACTTACTCCACAAATTAATACTTAAAAAATAATGGGTATCTGCTGAAGTTGTAAATTCGGTGACATTAACTCTGAATAGAAATAAAAGTTTGGAGTGTTTTTTCTTTTTTTTTTTTTTACATCTTAATGATCCATGTGTTGCAGAGCAGCTGAAGTACCTACAGCATCACCACACATGAGAGAGTTAGAGTTGAGGTTTTGGTTTTTGTTCTTAAATGGTAAATGCGTATTTTGTCTGACTGAAACCCAGGAAATATGGCTTAAAATTATGGACTATTTATTTATTTCTGCTATGCTATTTTCTTGTCTTATTTCTCTGACAAGAAGCACTGTTTAACTTCTTAATGAGTGGCCAAAGAGCAAACTAAGCTTAACTATATTTATGGCATGGGGTTCCTTTTACAGATCTTCATGGATAGCTTCTTGCAGGCATGGCAACTACAGTTTTTCCCTTCATTATCTGGGGAATAAACCTGAAATAAAGACACTTCATATTGTTTTGATTAAGGAATGCACTTTTCCCTTTTTATGACTGGCTAAGCATAATTTTTCATTAAGATTTTTTATGCATTAGTAAGCACTACTACATCTATCAATGGTAGGATTGACTAGAGCCTTTGTGGTGTTATGATTTTAATATTACATCCATTTGATTTCAATATATCAATTCTATGAAAGCTTTTAATAAGGTTTCAGTGACAATTTTAGCCTCCCTTAGAAACAGGTTTTTTTTTTTAAATTTAAGTACATGTATGTAAACTAACCTAACTTTGCCTGAAAAGTTATGATTGAGCTTTACGATGAATTGCTGTCTTCTGCATTTTCAGATCATCTGTTTAAGAATTACTTCCACGTGCCACTGGAATAGAGACACCTCTGAAATAAGAGAGAGCAGCCACTTACAGAAAGTGAAGTGTGTCTTGGCCAACTGAAATGGCAGGGGAACTGAAACGCTGTGCAGTCGAAGGTATTTATGTTGTCTGGAATATCTGATCTAGTTTGTTATTTTCCTTGGAGAATTCATGATGAAATCTGGCAGTACATCACAGCATTTATCATCAGTGTTTTGTTATAATTTGTAGAAATTCTTACAAAGTGGAATTTAGAGTTGACATTTTATATTGTAATTTCTTCAGGGATTTCTGCTTTGTGCCTAGGACAAATGCAGAGTCCAGAATGATCTTTTTCAGTGCTCAGAAGAAAAGTCAAAGCAGTCCTGTTCTTTGATAGATGAGCTAACCTGTCACTGCAGCCTTGCTCCCCTTGCCCCTGAAAGGTGTCCCTGAATTAGTTAATGATGAACCAGACTTCAGTGAGATCACTGTATTTGCCACAGACAATTCAAGCAAGTACTTCTTAGTGAAAGGGATTCGAGAGCAGATGATGAAATGTTACGCTGATGCCATCGGTCCAGACTGGCTGGCTGTACCAGCTCTGTGTGTCGCTGGGTCATCTTAGTGCAGACAGGATCAGGACAGGGTGTGGACACGCAACCTCATTTTTCTGAAACACCAGAGTGTGAGGCCTAGTACGACATCATAGGATGGTTTGGGTTGGAAGGGACCTGAAAGCTCATCCAGTTCCAACCCCCCTGCCACGGGCAGGGACACCTCCCACTGGATCAGACTGCTCAAAGCCCCGTCCAACCTGGCCTGGAACACCTCCAGGGATGGGGCAGCCATGACTTCTCTGTACAACCTGTGACCACTCTCACAGTAAAAAATTTCTTCCTAATATCTAATCTAACTCTCCCCTCTTTCAGCTTAAACCTGTTCCCCTCGTCTTATCCCTGGAAGATTGGGATTCATGTTACAGAGATACAACGACCTTAATTTGAGTTGTGCAGAAAGTTCAATTTAGAAACTAGTCACTGTGAGAACTCTGTCCCTCTATTAACTGAGAGGGAGACTTCAACAACAACTTAAAAATAATGTTTTCCAGCACTCCTTTTTCAGATTAATTTCATGCCAATTATTGCATTACTTTTAGCTGATAAATATGCACAGACTAAAGAAACCAACAAGATGGATTAATTCTCCCACACTACAAACAAAATTTTTAAATATTTTATATAACATAATTAAATGCTGTTTGTTGTTTTCCAAATCAGATCTTGGGACATGTTAATTAATTGCTTTAAGAGAACTGAAGACATGTTGCAGAGAAAAAAAAAAATTTAAAAGATTCAGATATTTATCAGTAATGTTCAACCTTGTAGGCTAATAATGGTTCCAAAATAAATCCTACCTGCAGAAATCCGGTGGCACCATGCCATAAACATTTATCCTGTCACAGAGCTCTAATGCGATAGTCATTGTGAACCAGCCCGTGCTAAGCCAAGTGTTGGATATCTTCCTGAAAGCAAAAACATAATTAAGTTTCTAGGCTGACAAATAATTCTTGAGATACCTGAAGCAATTTCTGGGCTTTTTTTTCCCCGTTCTTGTGAAAGGTTATGAAAATTGGGCAACCAGGACTACTTTGCTCATTCATCTTCTAATGATTTTGCTAGTGCCTTCTGTCAGTGGACTAATCTATGCAGAAACGGCCCTCGCTGTAATTAATTTTGGGCACAGCAATGTTAATATTTAGCTGACCTTTCAGTAAGTTTACCTTAAGTGACTGAAACTTCATGTCCTGTATTTATATTCTTCTGCTAGAAATCTATACACATCCATAACCACCTAAAGGGAGTTGACACACTAAGTGCTCAGGAGGATGCATCAACAGGGACGAAGAGGAATGCATAAAATGCTGCCTCCCGCAGCACACAGAGACACTTGTCTGCTGGAGTGAGGTCCAGCCTCAAGTGCTTGGTCTGACCATGTCTCCTCCCACCCATCCATGAGAAGGTTTCTAGAAGCTCCCACTCACTGCCTGCTGCCAGGAAACTCACCATTAGCTGCAGCTACGCCTGTCCCTGAGCCAGCCTGGGAAAACCCTCATCCTAGGTGCTACCCCTCTGCCTCCCTAAGCCCCATCCCAGCCTGGTGGTCCCAGGAATAGGAATGAAGGAGCTGCAAGGGAGCCCCCTGAGTCAACTCCTCTCCTGGTTGCCTCTGCAGGCTGGGAGAAATCTTTAAAAGCACAACTGATCCCAAGAATTATTTATCCAAAATAGGAGATACCACCATGTAACTGCTCACACGTATAAAAGATTTACAAGCTGTGCTTAAGTTTTGCTCTGTCACAGGTTCTTATCTGCAAAATGGCAACAGCGGCATTTGCCCTCTAGCATTTGCCTGTCGTTGCAGTTCAGTGTGTGAGAGCTGGGTGCTCCAGTGGTTACCAGTTGCCTGGCACATGCACTGAGACTCCAATTCCTGTGTTAAGCTCCTGCACAGCCCCTCTTGCCTGAGGAGAGCTGGCAGTCTTGGAGCAGGATGGCCAAGGAGATGCGAGTGAGGAGCAGCAGTTCCTAAAGGTGTGGTAAAGACATCTTCGAGATCTAGTCAGGATCAAGTCAGGCACTTCTGAGTTCACTCAAAGGTCTCCTTTCAAATACTGTTAGAGGAGACTGTGACTGGCTCTCCTTGCATCTCTTACTAAAGCTGAGGCACAGCAAGAGCAAGCGTAGGCTCTCAGATGGCTTGTGTGCTGTGTCACACCGTACTAATACATTAACACCATTCCAGCACCCCTACATCTGCCTGACACCTGCGAAAAGTTGTGACACCCCCCCGCAAAAAAGCAAGGCAGAGAACATGAGGTTCTCCTCAGAGCAGTCACCTGGGAATTCCAGGTCCTAACCCCAGTTCTCAGGCCACCTTTTGTAGTTTACTCAGTGGTAGCACAATGCACAACGGTCCTGGAAGCAGAGACCTGAAGCTACAACGGCCACAGCAAACAAGCACCCGCAATCACAAATTTGTAATTCAGCAGGCGGGAGCCCACCGTGCGGCTTCCCAAGCTAACGCTGAGCAGGTTGGCTCCAAGCAGGTCACCTCCAGGGCAGCAGGAGGGAGACGTTTTGAGCACTGTCAGACTGAGGAATGCCTTGTACCAAGGTTTCCCATTTCCTCGGTGAATTAGACTATTGCAAAGGGGGGAAAAAGAGTGATAGTATCAATGCTGGCTGCTTAAAAGGCACTTCTGGAAATAAGGGAATTCTTTAACCAAAAATGCCTGAAGGCTGCTGGGGAGTATAGGTAACTTTCTTGTCCTTTGTGGGTGACCTGGTAACGTATGAACTCTGGAAACATACGTTTTTGCTGCCTCTGACACACAGACTTTCAGGCTAAGCTTGCATTCGGAGAATAGCATGATTTAAGCATCTCATTAGTTCCAATTATGGGGCCTTATTTATTTTCTGAATTTGCACTTAAGCTTAGGGGGTTGATGCAATTTGTCACAATGTCATAGCTGGGTCATAAGCTCAGCAGAGGCCTTCAGGCACTGCAACAATTCCAACCAGTAAATAATAATTTTTGGCTCAAAATTATTAGGAAGGGGAAGGCTGGGGGAAAGCCTAAAAAATTTGCTTTCCTGCCACTTGAGAGTTTCTGACTCTACGAACTGCTAGGTAATTCAGGAACATAATTCAGGGTAAGAGGACTTTGGAGCTTGCAAGTTTAGGGGTCTAAGACCTGACATTCCAAATCCGAGGGAGCTGTTCTATCCAGACCATGACCGAGGTGACTGGGCTTTGCCAACCCAGCTTGACTGTCTGCTGGTTTAGTTTTCTTTCCACTTACAGACACGTATATCATAATTTAGTGGCTGCGATAAACAGGAGAATAAATGAATTTAAATAAACTAGCTTAAAAGCTGAACAGCGAAATAAAGATTTAAAAACTTACTCAAGTACCACTTTGGCCTCTTTAAATATCATGTCTGCAGGACAGCAATATAGAAACAAGGTTAGTGTCTTGCCTTCTCATGAAAGATCTGAACAAGAGTCCAACAAAAGAATACTGTTTTTATACCTAATCAGCTCTAATGAAAGAATATGAAGAACTGTCATGTGCTTATTAGGGGAAATTATCAGATATTCTTTTATACGATGAACTAACGCATTGTGCTGATAATTCTGTAGTGCACGCTAAATTACAATTAAAGGCCTTTCTGCTCCACCAAAATCTCATTTATAATCTCTATGGAAATACTTTTCCTGCAGTTATTTCATTTATGCTTCTTTTATCTAATTACTATAATATTGGTTCTGAATCATATTTTCTTAATGTACCCTTATTCAATTATAAAGTTATTTGCAAGTACAGTTACTTTATAATGCCAAGTATATTGCTCTGCAGCCTTTGTCATTCACCATGCCATTTTGAATAGCAATGTTTTCTGAAGGTTTCCCTTCATTTCACAATCTGCTTTTTTTTTTTTTTTAAAAAAGCACAATACATCGAATTACCTTTTCTCGCATCATTTTCAAGACAGAAATGAATGGTTTGATTATTGCAACCTTGCAATCAGGGTTCTCTCTCCCTCCTTTTGTTTTTTTGCGGGCACTAATGTCAAGAGCTTGGCAGAAACCTCCCAGGCAACAGTGACATTCCGGGCTGTACAATGTTCTGCTCCTGCCCCCACAGCTATATAAATTTTCTTCCCTTAGAAATTCCTCCCTACCCATGTTTCTTTTAATCTTCCCTCTCTTTTTCTGTGCTGCCTATTCATTTATTTTCATCTCCTGTTTTAATCTTCTTAGTCCTTCAAGTCTGCTGTTACGTGCCCTCTAAAGAAGCGGTTCATACCCAGCAAAGCCTGCAATTGCTTAAAAGCAGCAGGACCTGCTGGGGAGGCTGAATTTTGCTGACATCCAAGTGCCCCTGACTCACCCTGGGAGTTCAGGGTGCCCACGACTGGCTCCACTATAAACTTGTTATAATGTCATTAATGTCTCAGATGCTTTGAGGATATTTCAGGAGCCACGACTGAGCCTGCTGCCTGTGCAGGAATAGAAACACACTGAGGGTGTGCACAGCCGCAGGCCTCCTGCTCTGGGTGGAAGATGTGGAATCAGCAAGAGCAGCTTGCCTGGATCTGCCTACGAGTATCGGGAAGGGAATGGGACCCTGGCTGCCCATGGCAGAGCTGGCCAGACTGAAGCAGAGGAGGTGAACTCTTCACCAAAAGCAGCGACAGCATGTGCTCTTAAAATAAAAGAGTAATTCAGGAAGGAGGTGGCAGCATGCATTCCTTGGGTACAGTTTCTGACCCCTAAGGCTCGTGGTGGCCCGTGTCACAGTGCAACTGCAGCTCTGCTAACTCTCCCGCCTTTGTAAATACTGGGCATACAGATAATCCTGTGCACTTCTCTTGAAAAGTTCAAATGCTTAAATCAGCTTCTCACTTTGCTCTACTCTGGGTCAACAAACCCGGAAAAGACAGTAACACATCAGAACCAGCAGGGCATCTCCCTCTGCTATGTTTCCTTCTCATTCTGGCAGAGACTCTCAAGCACTGACTTGAAGATGAAGAGAAAAGGACCTTTAATGGTTAGCAACTGACTGAGCTACTGTGTGCTCCAGTGTTAGTGTGAGTCAACCAAGAACTCAGAGACGAAGCTTGATCCACTGCAACTGAACAAAGCTCTGCAAGCAAACCATGTGGCGCATGACAAAGGCAGCAAATGTGAAGCAAAGGCAGAGTTGCCACCAGCTAAGAAGATACAACAGTTTCTTCTAACACTGGTTTTGCTTTTGTTGGGCAGCCCAGAGAACAAAAGTCCAGGCGGCTGAGCCCTCCCTGTCCACAAGAGGACTGAGCCCAGCTCCACGCTTTGCTGCATTCATACAGTTTTTGTGAAGTTATAAAGTCTCAACATGAGTTACTACACAATAAGCCTAACTCTTCATTTGTACCTATGCGGACCGTGTTCCATTTTCACAGTAGCATCTTCAGAAAGGAAACCAGGAGTTCATTAAAAATAAATATTTCTGCTAATATTTATTGCTAAGAAATGTTTGGTTTAAATGCCCATTTTCAAACACCGTATGTGAGAATGCTCAGGTCTGCAGTGGGTCACTTATTAAAAATGTGATGTAAAGATCAGCCTACAAGTCGTAAACAGTCTCATGAAGATGTAACTATCATAATAACTTTCCTTTTCCCAGCTGGAAATACAAGATGAACTGTTCTGAAGTACCTAATGTATGACTAATGTTTATTTGTTTTACAAGAAGCTTTACAGCTGCAATGTTTCAAGAATGCTCAAATTCAATAAACAGCCATTATAATTCACTGAATGGTGGCATTTCTTCTATAAGAAAAACGTAACCTATCCATTTTGATTTTTCAGAATCGGTAAAAAAACCCTTTCAGCTATATTACCCTAAAGTGAGATTTAAACAGCTCCTATCTCCTTGGCCGTATAAAATGTACCTTCAGGTTCTGGTGTTCTAAGTTGATGAGGCAGTGCTCCATACAAATTATTTTGATGCATATTTTTTACTTATGTTACAAGTGATGTTATTTGGCATGTTACACCGTATTACAACTCATGAGGCAGAGGATTTAATGGGTGTGATGGTCTCTCTGAGCAGATCTGCAATTGGTATATATAAACTACATTATTTTATGACTGTGTGACATCCCCCAAATGTATCCACATAAGTTCTCACCTGTCTTTCCCAGTTTCCCGTTTAAAAAGGTCATCAAATTGAAGCATCTTGTGGCGAGAAATCATATATGCTTTTAATTGAGGCAGTATCTGATTCATCAGCTGCAGGTTATTATACACCAAGCCTTTGCCATCTCTCCTCATGTAGCTGCTCGGACCCCAGAAGATGAAGACAGCACCGTGACTCATATTTAAGAGTTCGTTACGATTTCGCAAAATCCTCTGAATACTGGAGTGTGCAATGACGCGAAGGCTTGTTTTGTTTCCAACATCTCTGCCATAACCTCGAGTAGGTGCATCATTCATTCGTATTATGCACTCTGCCTTGTCGATCCTGTCACCTTGTTTACTTCCCAGAAGGTGTCCGGAGCTGGTTACCAGGGCACAACTCTTGCAGTGCATTTTTAAAGGCTGCAAAGACATACGTACCTCGGAATTAACTATAAACATCTTCCCATTCACTACCCGAGAACTATATTTTACATGTAGACGGCACATTTTACAGCAAAAATCTCAAGAGGACTTTACATAAATCTCACCCAGCAGCCTTCCCAAATAACTGGGGACACATTACCTGTACATTTTGTAGATGAGGCGAATGGGGAATAGTTGTATAGCCTTTAAAGTTCCTCTGTGGATTTAAGTCCACTGCTTAAATCCTCCTTTCCACCGCTGTGTCATATACAGTGATCACAACAGCTTCTATAATGTTCCCAGCTGCATAGGACTGTATTTCTTCCACTTGCCAGAAACGAGCTATAATTAGAGTACTCCTTTTAATTCGTCCTCTTCTGATGTTTCAGGAAATAATCCTCACAAGCACAAATGTGAACAGCTTCTCTACCTTGGGGTCAGGACTTATTGCTAAGGGAAGCGTTACCCCTTGGTCCAGTCCTTCCGCACCATCTCCAAGCTGGTGCCATAACCACTGTGATGCTGCTGTACCTCCTCTGTGGTTCAACAGTCAGAGCTGGTCATTAGTGTCTGCGTACATTTTACATGTCAGGCACTGAATTTTTTTCTAGCTTGTCAGGTCACACTTAAAAGTTACACAGTAAAATGGAACAGGGGGTGCCTGTTCACTGAGCGTCTGACCTAACAGAATCAGGAGAGTAAAATGAGCTTTCATGAAAATGAAATATAAATCATATTACTGTAGCAGGCCACTGATAGGGATATCAGGAAGAGGAGTACAGAAGTGCATCTGCTGCTCAGCACTGGGACTGAAGAGGTGCATAGAGTTAACAGTTTTCCTAAAATGCTAATTTCTAAGAAGAATACAATAAATTGGGAGGTAAAGACTGTAGGTGTGACTTGGCAGCCCTCCATGGGACAGTATCTTCATAGAATTGTAGAATCACCAGGTTGGAAAAGACCCACCGGATCATCGAGTCCAACCATTCCCACCAATCTCTAACCCACGCCCCTCAGCACCTCATCCACCCGCACCTTAAACACCTCCAGGGAAGGTGAGTCAACCACCTCCCTGGGCAGCCTGTTCCAGTGCCTAATGACCCTTTCTGTGAAGATCTTTTTCCTTATCTTGAGCATTTAAAACCAGTAACACCAGAATAGAGAGCATGCAGGGCATGTACCTTATCGTTTCTTCATACAAAAGAAAAAAAAAAAGTAAACATAATTGGTTGCTCACCATTTTAAAGTTCCTTGGAAAGCCATTTTTGGTTCATGAATGCTTTAATCTACTGATCTTCCCTACGGCTGTCTATCAGAATTTTATTTTCATCGTTAACCAGAAAGAACGGCATTCTAATCCCTTTCTGGTGAGGAACAGGCATATTTAGTTCCAGCAGCTCCACCCGAGACACAACACATGCTGAGAGCAGCCGCCTCCAGCACTGCAACACTGGCCTAATCCCGAAGGCCACCAAGGAGATGACAAGATTTGTTGGCTCTTGGGAGCACTAGCAGCCTGAACCCACCTTTGACAACAAAAGCCTCGGTAATTCCACAGCAGCTCACTGTTGGTGTCACTGCAGACACAGCCGGCGTGTCTCCTGGTGTAAACATGGTGGGTTTACTAGCAATGAGGAAAGCTTAGTATCAACTGCATGAATGCAAGGAATCAAATGACTAAATCAGCATGATCTCAATCCCCTGCTTGGAAATGTTTTGGCCCCTAGCATAAGAAGAAGGAGGATATTTTACTTAAGTAACTTGGTTTTTTTTGAAGGTAGTAAGCAGTCACAGTCTGATTATTTTTCCTGTGAGAAAAGCTAATAAATAATAGTTTTTTAAATTAAAGATAAAATAAACTATAGAATTTGTGTAATGATACAACCAGTAACATTCATATCTCCATCTTCCCCAAACAAGGAGGTCCCTTTTCTTTCACTTACATGCATTGTAACGCAGAGCTAATGATATGGGTAGAAGGGTTCCTGCCTTTGTAAGCCAAGGCTCCTAATGCAGTATTTACATGCATTTTCCTTTAAGCTTTCATCTGCCACTTTGATGAATTACCTAGCGAAAGGCTCTAAGGTGAACTAGCTGCTCCACCACCATGCTTGGGAAAGCAAGATGAAGTGCTAATGAGGTTAAAGGAAATGTAGTCGGCACCAATGTTAATGCACATGGGTTTGAATATCCCCATAGCAAGACATTTTCACCTAAACAATCTCTGCTGGTTTTTGGCCTACTGAGCTACAACTTATTTATTTCTTTTAAAGGCCCTGCCAGAGAATCCATCAATTGTTAGGAAACGAGGGCAACTGTCACTGGAGCTGTGGGAACGTGGGGAAGGGGTTGAGAGAGGGGATGTCAACATTTGCTAGATGATAAACATTAACATCCCCTGAAACATCTGTCCCAGATCTTGTTTGAAAGCTGTTCCTTCCGGGAAAACATCTTCAGACTGAGCAATTCAGGTATTGCCCGGCTGCTTCTTGAATGATGTATGGGGGCTGAGCCCGTGTAGCTCGCTGCTCCAGGCAAAGCATTTTCAGTCACCTCAGATTCTTTCAGTCAAAACCTACAAAACTCGCACCTAAAAATTGTCAGAGGAATTCACAGCCAAGAGCCACAACATTCCAGTACCAGCTGTTTATAATGCTTTGACAACAGTGAAAGCAAGTGTGTGTGGGGGGGGAAACTACTGGCTGTAATGTCATCGCATTGGGAGGCAGCGGCTGCACCAGAAATGTCATCTACTTAAGCAATAATAATGGAGGCACGAGGCAGTTCTGTGGGATTGATGACCAGCTGGGAAAAGTTGATGGCCTGAGAATAACCAGGGGTCATTAAGCCAGAAGAACATTAACTCTGCAGAAAGCTCGCTGTTACGGTAATTATTACAGTGATGTTTAGACAAAAAAAAAAAAAAGGCAAGCCAGAAAGAAAAGCAAAACCATGACATGTCAGCTAGATTTTAGGTGTTTTAGGAAGGCGATGCAGCTCTTACTTAGTGAGCCCTCCTTCAAAATGCCTAGAAAAGGATGGGGTGAGAAGATGATGAGGGTTATAGCACCTGTATTAATCGTATTGAAATGTAACATGGAAAGCATGTGAAAGCTGCTGACATTTATTGGCATCCACTGTTAAGAAGCTGCCACATCTTTGGATGTATGTGAGCCCCTTGCACATCAGGGCAGAGTGTGTGGCTGCTTCTACTGCACACAAGTCAGTCGTGTCCATCCACAGGACATTGCGAGCGAGCCCAGCATCAGCCAAACAGCCCAAATTACCTCTCAGTTCCAGTCACGTAAAATACATACAGGGAGAGAGAAAGAAAAGAGGCTACAGGAGAACAAGCTCACAGCGCTAGAACCCCAGAAGACGGCAAAATGAACTAGTGCTTTCCCTGGATAGCTGGGTGTGATGGGTTTGATTTTTAGACCCTCCTTAATAGCCAGGTTGTAGCTGAGAAAGAACTACATCTCCCAGTATTCCATGCAATTTTCTACGTAACTGGGGTATAATCAGTAAGGTCAGACACTCCTCTCTCTCTTCTCTTCCGGGAGCCCTGGGAGTTGGTGGTGCTGCTGTCAGTCTGCTTGTGTGTAGGAGTTGGGGCCTTGTGGACTCTGAGCGGCGTGGAGTGCCAGGGGTTGCTTAAATGAAGTTCTGCTATCTAAAAGAAGAGTGGTGATTTTCTTTTGTTAGCTTTTATTGTTGTCCTGGATTCTACACCCCTTCGGGGCAGGGGGAGGTCTTTTCTGGGGGTCTCTTACTCTGTGTATATGGTATTTTAGTTGCATATAAGTGTTAATACATGTGTATATAATCATACAGCTTTGGTCTGCTCATTTTCAGCATTCCAGTCTCTCTTTCCTTCTACCTTCCCTTGGGCTCATACAAGGGGTGGGGGGGAGGAAAGGGAGAGGGGCTGTAGACTACTGTGGAGTTTGGGTGTTCGGCAGGGGTGTCTCACCCAAACCATCACACTGGGCTATCCTAAGGGAGCGAAGGGAGCAAGTGAACCTTGCTAGGTGCTGGTAAACCCCGTAACAGCACCTTGGGGCCACAAGAAGAGAGCGAAACCTTGCACTGCTCTAAGTACCATGGTCCAATCTGGCTCCTGGCAGCTTTTACTTACACACATTACAGCCCTGTAAGTACTTTCACCGTATCATATCCCTCATTTCTTTACCACCGACCAACCGACACACAGAAACAAACAAAGCCACAGTTCTATACTGTGTCTGTATTTTCCAATTTCAGGCAATCCGCTCTATTATTGACTTTAAAATCTATGTTGTCCAATGATAGAAAAATTTTATTTTCAGACGCTTTATTATTTGGAAAAAAAAAATCAATGGTAAAATGTTATTCCTGATTCAAAATGTTACACTTAGAAATAATTATTTTCTTTGTGATGAAATCAGATGATCTATTTTATTTTATTTTGTTTATCAAAATATTTTGATTTTAAAGCCAAGATTTAGAAAACAAGACAATTCCCTCGGGTAAAATCTGGAAGACTGGCAAGAACACTTTTCCCTACACTGAGTACTTAATGACCTACTTTCAAGATCCCTGGGTTCAGATCACTCCATTATCAGTAGCATAAAAGTTTCCTTTCTATAAATAAAAAATACTTTATCTTGGCAATGATGATCTGGCCAGCACAACACCCACAACAATGAGTTCTTCGAGAGTGAAGAACAGCTCATCCCTGAGTTCAGCTGAGAAAGACCACCTGTCAGTTCAATAGCACCAGCATTCCTCACAGATACCTCTGGAAATGTTACAGATGACTTCTAAAGTGTATTGGGAGAGAGCAAAGGAGACTGAGAAAGGTTAAATATCCAAATTCCTTTTGGATACCTGACCTTTAACTAAGCATTTGAGACTAGAAGTGCAAAATATCAACAAGGTACTTGACAGGTATGTCTTTCTCTTGCACTGCAACACCTCTGTAGCATTTTGTTAGCCAGCACCAGCATTCTTGTCTTCTGTCTGATCTGGAATGAAAAGCTATAGGGCTTCTTCACTCTTTATTAACTACCTGAACCGTATTACTGAACCAACAACCTCCTCTGCAGGAGCTCCCAAACTGACCGCTAATGTAAAAGCAGTGGTAGAAACAAGATGACTGATGCACAGGAAAGCAAAGCTGTTTCCATTTTCCAATTGAATTAATTCCGTATAGGGCTATATTAATGGTTAAAAAAACACATTTAAACAGTATGAAATACAGTCTTGCTGCTCGAAGAGAAAGCAAGACTATTCCAGAGCTGTCTAGCTTCTGGTTTTGTCATAAAGCAGATAATTTCACTGGCAGGAATTTCACATCTCCCCTACCTAGTGCCCATTGTGCACAACAGAGACCTCGTGACATTCGCTTTGTATTATTTCAGTACTTGCTTTTTAGGTTCCTTGCCTTGTGCACAAAACTTAATCAGCATTTTATACGTGATGCTAATGAACCCTGTGTTCACCTCATGTTCAATGTAATTTATTACTTAAGGCTTGTTTTTGATTGCTGGGTCATCAGCCACTGGCAACAACACTGAGTAATTAATGCATTACCAGTAATATCCTATTTCGTCCTGGCAGCTTCAGCTTGATTTTTTTCTGTTTTTTGTAGCCTGGAGCAGCTTTAAGGTTTCTCCCAGGCTGCTGCCTTGGGACCACTGCTCTGCTAGGCTGGCTGCTCCTTCCCAGCCCTCCTCTCCCAGAGGACACCCCCACCGCCGCAGCAGACACTCCCAACACTGCAGGAGCTCCAGGCTCCCCTCAGCCCATTGCTGGCACATCGCAAACAGCTGCTCCAGCTCTCGTGAGCCCGTCACTCACCACTGCTCCACGTATAATGCTTCTCTTGCCATTACATCTGTCCTTCTTGAGCAAGCTAGATGTATTTCTAATGCTTGCCTCCTTCCTTAATATCTTCCCTAGAGGACTGATGATCTTAAGGCCAAATCTGCTTTACTTTGAGAAACTGGCCTTAAGTTGCGCCAGGGGATGTTTAGATTGGACATTAGAAAAAAATTTCTTTACTGAAACTGTGGTGAAGCACTGGCTGAGGCGGCCCAGGGGAGTGATGGAGTCTCCATCTCTGGAGATGTTCAAAAAACGCGTAGATGTGGCACTTTGGGACATGGTTTAGTAGGCACGATGGTGTTGCAGTGACAGTTGCAGTCGATGATCTCAGAGGTCTTTTCCAGCCTTAATGATTCTTTGATTCCCAACAATCACCTTGAAGCAGAACAGAAACCCTGAAGCTTCACCTTTGCAAAGTAACTTCTGCTCTGTTAACTCAATGCATTAAGTTGTGGGGCTCTATCTTGTTTATGAAGTACACTTCTAGGCACTTCAGAACCGATTTCCACAGAGCAACTATTCTGGGAGACGTGATCCTGTGGAAATAATGCAAGGTCCCTGATAATATTTGTTTTGCAATATATTGCTGTTAGAACGGTGCTTTCATAATAATAAAACAACTAAAAATGAAAAAAAAAGATACAAACACAATGAGTTTGCTTTGTTATTTTTCAAGTCCCATCTACCTGGCACGCTACGTGATGCTCTCAATCTAGTGTTCTCTGAACAGTGAAAATTATTCAGATGCACACTGAGGTATTTTAAGTAGCACTTCTGTGTATAAACAGCTGGAACGAAAAAGCAGACAAACACTTAAACCATGACAAGAATTTTGAACTTCAATCAGCTGTGACCCGCTGTGGCACACACCCTTTTCAAGTCTCTGCGAGTACCGATTTTGTGGTCCCAAGTTCTGATCTAAGACCTGATTTTGCTTTGACTGTGACATTTTCACACATATGTTCAGACAGAAAGCACAGCTTAATTTCTGCACTTTGCATGCCAGCTCAGACGTTCCCCTCAAGTTTCATAAACTTTTGTTCTTTGAGCTCTTAAAGAAGGGAAAAAAACCATTCCTCTAAGCAAACTCATTTACACTTTTTGTTGAACTAGACTTTTGGAACGTTAGAGAATCTGGCATGGCACAAACTGCATTATCCACTGAACTAAAAGCAGCGATTGCCTTGAAAACTGTATCCCAGTGACTGATTTCACACAAGTAAACAGAAAGGGTTAGGAGATACCACTTGCCCAACATTGTTAATCCTTATGCAAATCCAAATAACAACTATTCACAGCAAAACTTTGCAATTCAAAAAAGGTCTGGCAGAGTCTGTTCATAAAGATAAACGCATGTCTGTTTAAAAAGATAAAAGATAAAACAAATGAATTTCTTAGTGCTTCTCTTTGTTTCTTGGGCTGTGGAGCTGGAATATGCTAATGTTGTGGAAACATTAGCATCTTCATTTCCCATTGAAGGTTCAGAGTTAATTATATAACTGGACTCTGCCTTCATATGTTTGGTAAGCAGAAACAGTGAAATAATGCAATTTCAGCCCGTGCCTTCATCACACCAGTGATCACAGCACCCTAGGTTTGTTTTCCTCTAAGGAATGGAATATTGTTGTTTTCTGTGATACCATACTGATGGGCGTCTGCAAAACCTACAGTAAAAATACAATAATTCTATTTTCAAAAGGTCCCTAGACATACCTAATTTGATTTCAAACCACGAGGCTATATTATGAAAAGAGAGATAGAAAAACAAGTGCACTCCATAAAGCTTTCACAGGGATCATTTTCTTCGAAAAAGTACCATTAAGCACATTACTCAATGACGAGTCTTCTGCTTGTGCGAACTGTTTTCTGGCACATTAATTCTTTTTTTCAGGGGACTGCCTGCTACTCAAAGCTTCCATTAGATTAATTAAAATATGGCTCCTCTGACTGGAAAGAAAAGGCATGAGTTTGGTTACAGGATGCTGAACACCTACGGAAACCGAGCCCTTTCTCGTTACTGGCAGAAGCAGCACAGGAGGCTGAACAACAAGATAACTTCTAGTATATGGAGAGCATTCCTCTTATTTGGAAGCCGTGATTACCGGGTGCTGATGTTTTCCCCTAAGCCACCTGAAGTGAATACAAGGTGCAACCTTGCAAATTGTCAGCACATATAAAGCTAAGATTTAGAGAGTCGTTTCCATCCTGCATCCTATAAATGTGTCCTGTGAGGAAGATTAGTATCAATCATAGGCTTATTGGAGAGGGAGATAGGATACAATGATAACCTGAAGCTATCAACTAGAGTAATGGTCTAAGAAGAAAAAGCAATCAGAGAAAGAAAAGAATATCCTCAGTGAAAGACAGAACTGGAAAATCAGGCAGGAATGTATCACGTTGATGAACATGAGCTGCTATACAAGAGAGAGAATCATACGAACAATATACAGGCTCTAAAGAAATGGTTATTGCCTAATGTTTATCTTAAAAGGAGTGCAAATAGACACCCATATTACATCAAACTGCTTCACTTTTGTTCTGCAGCTAAAGCACTCGCACTAAAACGCAATAAAGCCACAAGCGTGGTGTCTTAACTATGCAAATTGTTATCACTGAAGTGTCAGAAAACCAGGAATTATGTCAACAGTCTATAGAAAAGGTATTGGACAGTCTGGATTTTGGCTTCAGAAGGTTTTCACATCAGCTTCTCTCCTCTGCTTTAGTACGTTTTCTTAATTCTTTCCAGTTTAAATGTGTCATGGAAATACGTCCTCAGCTGCTCCCTCTGGACCTGCCATGGCTCTGCAGGAGCCATAGGTAAGCATCACTGATCCTTAAAGCATGTCCCTAACTATTCAAATTCATGCACTTGTTGCTTTCTGCGACCCTACTGGCTCATCCAAACACATCTGAACTCTCACTGTGGGCATTATCGCTGCAATAATGCCATAGAAGGACACCCACAAGCCTTTCCAGTGGCATCCAGTTTTAACATAACAACTTCCACACAGCACAGAGTCTCTAGAACGGACCAGATGAAATTTAAGACCAAATATCTGATTAGAAAGAGTTAATAACCCCATAGAGAACTTTATCTAAAATGCATTTGTTTTTATTTCTTTATCTTGTTGAAGTAGACTGAAATAAAAAAAAGTCTCCTCACTCCTCTGAAAGGTCAAAGATTGTTCAAAAATTTTGTTCAAAGGTCTCTGTTTCAAAAACTGTCAAAAATGTTCAGCCTCACAGTGTTCTCTAAGGCCTTTTGATTTTCATGTGGCTAGCTCCATGTCATCTTCATCACCTTAGTTTATATTAACCCAGACTGCCCTATGTGTTTTTACTGCTGTCCCTCTGAGTTAACAGCACATCAGAAATGAGGAAAGGAAAGCAGATTAAAAATCTTGGGGTTTTTTTGCCATTAAGATGCTGAATCTTAGTTTAAAATGTTTTTCATTCAATGTATCAGGTGTAACAATATACAACGTTTTGTAGCCTCCGTAATGGTTGGGGTGCTGACACTTAAGACAGATGCTGGAAACTGGAACTGGAAGCAAAACTGATCAGAACACCCATTTCATCCAATAGCTACAGGATGCAGAAGGTAAGTCATTGTGACTCTCTCACGTGCATATATGCAGAGAATTAAAAAGAGACTGTGCTTTGAGCTAAAATATTCGTATATTCAGTTGTGGACTAAAACTAGATGAAAAGAAATTATCTTGAAGGCAGATGTTTAAACACATATATGAGTATCTGCAACAATCAATCACTATAATTTTAACCGGCTTTGGACTACAACTAAATTTGAAAAATCATCCTTTGAATTCAGGAGTTGGCTCTTCAGGTCCTTTTAATTTTTTTTTCTTTAAGGGGTCTCAAACATTCCAAACATGTCTTTCCAATTGTTTACTATTACCACAATCCTGATGAGGAGATAAAAATAAACAAATAAACATACTTATCTCATCAGGATGTTTGTTTTGAGTCTATTTGCCAGCGTGCAGGTTAAGATGAACTCAAACACTCCCTGGATAGACACACTGAGCACTGAAAGGCACCCACCAACAAGAGTTAATTAGACAATCGAGTACAAGAGATGCCACTCTGACAACGTGGCACTGCTTCTCCAAAGAGATGCTCTTCAATTTATAGCAGTACATCAAAACTATCTTCTGAATAAGTCAGGGGTAAATAAGTTTGGGTGTAAAGAATGAGGTTGACCAGAACGGCTGGAGAAATCAGAGAAAAAGACTGGCTGGACACAAAGGAGGGTCTGTCTCGGAGGAAGGTACTGCAGGGCAACTGAGAAGAGAAAAACTGAGTCAGGAATGAGCTGATAGCAAGCCAGCTAATTACAGGCAGAGCAGGATTCTGACCTTGCTAGGTGTAGAGTTCAGTCTACTTCCCTATCTATGTTTTTCACAGACATGTGTAACTGTGCCATCTCTTGTAGCTGTTGCACAAATGTGCTTGTATCTTTGTTTTACTGTCAACTGAGTGAAGTGTAATTCCCAGGCACTTGGATAACACTCCTCAGCAACATTCCTTGATTTAAGATGAACCTTACCAGTAACTGGGGGAATGATGTAACTTAAATCCAGTTACCGAATGCACGTGGTCAAGGAATTTGAAGTGTAGCAGGTTGTGCCGCAGAGAGGACGCAAGAGGTAGGTTTAAGAATAGACAGCACAGAATTCAGGGAAAAAGGAATCATCTTTTAATGAGCAACAGGAGAGACAAAACCTTCCTGCAAAGAGGTAAATGCAAAGTACCAGAGTCCCAGGAGATTTGTGGGTGCTTTATACATTTTATCTGCCTTTCATTTTACATTAGGAGTCCTAAATTGTACTCCTTGGGTGTGATGTGTGTCTCACTTGAAGTGCATTTCACCTGGTAGTGACATTAAACTGCTCACTTGTTCCTGGGTTGGAGGTGGAGGGGGAATATATTTCACTGGATCGGTCCCTGAATCCATTTCACAATGGGAACACGAGGCAAAGAGAAGTAAACCCAAAGCAGAGTAAAGAAAAAAAGCTCGGTGGATGGCACCGCTCTCTTTAGTGACACGAATGTGTCTAAAATTCAGCCCCAAATCCTATGATAAGATGGGTGATGGTGGTGGTCAAGTTAAAACAAAAAGGAGAACACGTCAGCATGGACAATAAGTGCTGCATCACAGAGGTTTTTCCAAATGTTTCTTAAGCTTTTATTGTTTCAAATCACACTTACAAGAACGCCTTGCAATCTAACTGATACCTGTCAAAAGGAAATCTTAATTTCTGTAACCAGTGGTTGCTTTTCAGTCCTCTACAACACCTGCTGCTGCCCAGGATTCTCGCCTCATGTGGATGAACTTCTGTCACAGTTTTTTCAGAGCAATAGGCATATTCTGAAATATAATAGTTTTCCCCCTCATCGGGCATGGAGGTCATCTTTCCTGCTTTACAGCCTCAAATAACACCCACCCACCAAAACAGCACTTCTAAGAAAACTAGACCTCTCCGAAGTCACAATTTCAACTCTCAGGAGAGCCAGCAGGGTATTTTCTTCTTGTAGAGAGGAAACACTGAAGTGTCAACAGTTTTTTTGTATCAGAATCTTTCAGTAAGTAGCTAAGAAGAGGAAGACCAGCTACTCATGAGGTGTAATGGCTTCACTCCACTGAACAAAGATGCGACCAGGGGGTTCATCTTGCCTTTACAGTCTGTGTGTTGTCCTCAGGGGCTGCTTTACCCTCTAGCAGAAAGAGCCAGGAGACTGCCTGCTGCTGGCAGGGCGAGGTGGGAGCAGCCTCTCTGCTGCCCGTATGCCCACGTTTATCAGGAGGTTCTTGGGATCTGCCTGCTGTTTCACGCTCCTGTCCCACCCTCAGAGCCCAGCAGTCCTGTCCATGGTTGGACTCGATGATCCGATGGGTCTCTTGCAACCCGGTGATTCTGTGATTCTCCGATCGCTTACCCTGCCCACACAAGGCCACCGGCAGCCCTGCTGCCTTTTCCCCTGATCACACAGGGCTGGCATTTTTGAGAACTAACAGATCCACAGAGGACAGGGCAGAAGGGAAAGGACAGGGCAGAAGGGACAGAGGACGGAGAGGCACACACAGTGACAGCCTGCCAGGAGATGGCATGAGAGCATAACCCTGACTCGACCCATCCAGGCACAGTGAGACCTGGGGTGTCCACACTGCTCTCAACGGAGAGTCCGTGAGGACAGCCGGCACCCCGACATCCCCAAACCCACCGTCAACTAAGTGGGAATTTCACCTTGAGCATGACAGTGCCTGCACCTTGTCAGTCTGCCTGTTTCCCAGAGAGAAAACAACACAACCTCCCAGAAGAAAACGTTGCTCCTGCTAGCACAGCCCAGCCCGGAGAAGCCTCTGTCCTGGAAATCCACATTGGCAGGAACGAGCAGCCAAACTCCACTGACATGTCAGCATTTAATTACAGCTGGAACGCAGTTCAAACCTTTCCTTTTCTGTCGTGTGTTCTGCTTCCCAAAACACAAACCACAGCAACAGAGCAGGAGCTCTACCCCCCAAAAATAATAGTCACACTACAGCTCTACTATTATAATTAAACAGAAATTAATTACATTCTATTGAAGGGGACAGGTTCTGAAGGCTTAGCTGGTTTTCTTTTTAATTATTGTTTAACATTTTGAACACAGCAAAAATCATCTTTTTAACATGCTAAACGCACTGGGGGTTTTGTTTGCTTTAACAGACTGCAATGGATGCTACATTTGCATTTAATTAAAAAAAATAAGTTATTAAAATAGTTTATTTTGGTCCGATGTGTATTTGTTTAGCATGTGGTTGATTTCACATCAGAAATGAGATTTTTTTTTTTCAATCAGTATTGGGCAACAGGCAACTGGGAAAGCGAATAAAAAGAACAGATCCATAAATTTTCCAAAGAAAGCTTGTTAATGCAAAACCACTGGATCCTGTCACAATTAGATGACTTTTGAATATTCACCATTTCCAAAGGCATCAATCCCTATCCCAGAAGATAAATAGTACGTCACCTTTTTGACAGGAACAAACCAGCACGACAGCAGAAGCCGCAATACACGTGGAAACCTCACAGCAAGTATGAACTACACCCCAGCCAAAGGTAATAAGAAGGAACAACTCCTATGGGTGGATGCCACCATCCCTTCCAGTTGTGCTTCCAGGGGCATGGCTGGATGTGTGACTGCAGGGTGGGTCTGCCAGGGAGAAAAAAACTCTTAATTCCCAGCTCCTGAACAGCCTTATACAGGAATGAGGCAAAGACTTTGGCACATGCAGACAAAGAAGTGTCGGCATCCAGTTCACTTGAAATTCAAATGAGGAAACAGTGAGTTGGTTTATGTGCTTTCAGGGTTAGGCAGCAGCTAAGCAAAGAATGTTTTTTTTAACTGCAATTTTACATTTGGGCTTAGGCGTGGAGCTTTAATTGGGTTAAGTCCTGCTTTAGATACCAAAGCTCTGTGGGATCTAGCTCTGCGTTCCTGTATTAAATAAAAGTCCTAAGGAACCACTTCTTTGTAGCCACATCCCTGATTCATCACTCTTTGGACGGCTACAATAAATCTGTCATGGAAGCCCACTAATTGCTAGTAAATCACCAAAGTTGGAAGTGTCACAAGCATATCCAAAAAGAGGAAAAGTGAAGAGCTAAACATCCTAAGAGCTCTGGGGTGAAATTCTGTCACTTTACAAATGAACCTGTAATCTATGTGAAAATAAATGATGTATAATGATTACTAAATTTGAAATCAAATCTTCACATGGCGACAATTCAATAAGGTTAGGTGATTATAGGACTACACAGCAGCATCAATTATGGAGCCAGAAATAGCCTCACATCCCTCAGAGGCTGCAAAAACTCTGCATTGCTTTATTCACCAACATCAGAGGACATTCACTTTCATCAAATACTCTGGGGGTTCTCATTTGGAAGGGGGAAAAAAAGGAAGAAAAAACGGAAGGCATGAGCCCAAAAATGACTGGCAAAGATCCTAACTTATCATCTGAGCTACCATTTGCTCTGCCAATTGATGGGAAATGAAGTGTGATCAATTCTAGTCCATTGTACACCGTTCCCATTGACTGACCTGCCAAATCCTTGATTGAATAATTAGTTAAAATATCAATATCTGCCATTTTTTTGCACAATGCTCACAAGACAAGTCCCTAAAGTTTTCATAAAATGGAAAATTACCACGTTATCTGTAACTTTACATTTTCTCTCACATATATTACTCAGCCTTGATATTGCCAAAATATGGCATAATAACAGCGTGTAAGAAGTAGCAAAATCCAGAAGCATGAAATCTAGAGGTCAGTGCAACCCCTGAAGTAATGCAACATACATTTTTAATCTTACAGATGGATAATAAGCCATATCCAGAAAGGATTAAATCTATGTCCCTCATTTACAACAGTTCACTTCAAGCAGCAACTTGTCTATTTTCCATTCTCAATACCAAGGGAAACTGTGCTAACTCAGGTGGTGACTGACAGCAATGCTGACATTTTAATAGCGGCTCCTGTTTAAGAGCACTCTCACCATCCTGTGATTCTTAAATAAAGATTTAAACTACTTTTGATGCAGTAGAGCTCTGCAGTCCAGGCAATCTGCTGTTAGGGCACAAGAAAAGATGAGGATTTCTTTCCTGGGTATGTAACAAGCTGTTCCAAAGCCATTAATTACCCTAAGCCCGGCACTGCCCGACGTTATACTTAACATTACAGTCCCAAGCCTGAACTGCTAGCAAACAGGGACACTACATTTACTTTTCTATCTCAGACACAAATGGTGTTAACTGCAAATACAAATCAGTTGTTTGGAGCAAAAATAACACGACTTGTAAATTGGTCCTCTTATAAATACCTTGGTATTTCAATGTTTAGTTCACACGCACGGATGTAGTTCCCAAGTATCCTTACATATAGCTGTATGTAAAGACATCACTTCTCCCCAGACCATCCTGCTACAGCTCTGGGTACGCTCACCACCTTTCCCTTTAATTCCAGTATCTATTTCCCTCTTATTTGCCAGTGAAGAGCAAAACCAGAAAGGGAAAAGTACAAGCTGAAAATGCAAATGCATCATCTAAAATGCAGGGAAGTGCTGGTGGTTTACAAGGCAAAAATGGAGAAACCATGTGAAAGAGAAAATATCCTACTCCACATCACAGATGACTAATTTCTCCCCATACTGTGCTGTAATAAATCCTAGCCCTTGCTAACACAGGAATAGGAAAGCTCTTTCCCAGAGCTAATAAAGACATGCCCTGCTTAGCGCTCACTTTAGTGTGCATAAATGGAAGACATTTCTGGTTTGCTAGGTAGTGGCACCTCACACAGTCCAAAGAAAACAGATCCATCTTTCTTTCTGGGCTGACAGCAGGTTAAATGTGTAATGCCATAGTCTTCTATCCACACAGGGCTTCCTCTGGACATCACACCAACCCTATCCTAGGTCTCTATGTTTAAACTGGCAGAATATATCATACCGGTGCCATCCTCATGCTTGGTGGCTGACTGTTTCTTTGATGCCTATGCTGGATATGTGTGCGGAACAGCCAGGACAAACCGCAATATATTCCCATGGCTTCTGCTGTAGTGCAGTATTCTGCGTAATTCTTTGAGGTGGATGTTCCTTAAGAGAGGAGATCTGCATTACAGAGGCAGCCCTTGTAACACAGGCAAACTATAGATTCAAGTTCAACCTCATCTTAAGTCAAACCAGTTTTTTTGAGCAACTCTATCAACAGAACTTTCAAATCAGAGAGGTGACACAGATCAAATTGATTGTCTCCCCAAACCCCTTCACCAGGAACAGCCTACGAAATACAGGGTCTGAAAGCTCCGTGTCGTGTACCGACTTTTACTGTGGAAATATAAATTACCTATATATTTACTATTTGCAGATGAACACAGTCTGAAGGAATATCGTTTGTTTTTCACATGTAAATGGGTCTCTTGCATGTTCCAAATGATGCCTCTTAATCCTATTTAAAGACCAATTATCCAACATTATCTCAAATGATTTTACATTGCGTTTGTAAAAAGTAAAAGACTGGAACGACCAACTCGAGTCTACAGACAGGCAAAACATTAATACATCATCTTCATCAGAAATAACCCCATAGTTCCTGTGTTACCCATGGCAATTTGGGTCTTAGTAGTTACTTGGCCCCTCTTTTCCATTCAAGAACAGAACCCCTTATTTGTGGTTATCTACAGTGCTCTGCTCTAGTGAGTATTAATTAAGCACTGTGAGTATCAAGGTAGAAAAATGCCTCCTCTCTCCCTGCTAGCAAGACTACTTAGCAGGGGGTACATAAAATATAAAATAAAATATTCTATCCTTCCCAGATTAGCCCAAAGCACAAACACCTACTAGCAATCTCTTTGTTCTTCTTACCCAGAGCAAATGCTACAACAGGCTTGAGAAAGGCAGTTGCATCTTGAGCAAATTGGCTCCAGGAATCAATCAAGTTATCTCATACAAGAAGAGGTAGATGTCTAGACTTTTAAATTTGTGGAAATGGTTACTAGGCATTCTGTAATAATGACAACATGATGGGTTGACAAGACTTTATTTTCCTCTGAGATTGGAAAATTCTTATTCTGCTTGGCAATAACTGTAAATTATTTACAGTGTAAAGACCTGGTAGATACCATGCAGTCTACTCCACATGGGTGTATGTAATTCTCACATACCATAATTGTGCACTATATATGCATTGATAAATTGCAGGCAGAATATTTCTATCTTGACTAATTTTCCACGTATTAACCATTCATCTTAATACCAAGCCTTTTCTCAGTTGATTATTTTATTAAGAATTGGTAAAGGGTTTTATCCAGCTAAAGCTTCCTGAATGAAGAACTTGCAGTTGTTTAGCAGGTCAGGTAAAAAGTGGATAAAGAGGCTTCAGTACTGCAAAAAGATGCCAACACCCTCCAAAATAACATTTACTAAACAGATTATGACAAGCAGCAATTTCTATTTACTAAAGTGGTAAATGCAGTCTTGCAGTATCTGAAAGAATTAAACATTCTCTGTGAAAATTAGCCATGCAGCATCACAGGAGGTTACCCTTCATCCAGCATCAGTTAAATCTCACTGTCTTCTAAGAAGGAGATTAAATTTCCCCTTTACAACTCTGTTTCCAACTGTCTAACTCACTTTAGCAGGCTTTCAAAGGCAGGTTGTCTTCACTGAATTTCCTCTCAAATCCAGGCTGCTTCCTTTGCACCAAGCTTCTCCACTCAATATTTTCTTTCAGTGTTTTTCCCTTTCTTTCATGGTTGCTCCCTCCTCAGTTTATGTTCTAGGCTAAAATCTCTATGCCACATATATAACCTTGCAGTGATACAACATAAATGAAGCACATATTGTAAGAACACATTTGAAATATCCCTGAAATTCCATTTGAGGAAGGGAGTGCATAAAAAATGGAGAATGTGAACATGAATTTTAGGATGTTACAAATATGAGCCAGGAACACCATAGAATTCAATCTTTTGTTGCATCTCCTATCACCACAGGGTTTCCAGAGACTTCACATGGACAAACTGCAGCCTGTGGACAGTTTATAAAACGCGTTTCCTGCATGTATTTTCACTTGTTAAAACCGTACAGCTGTTACTTTAATTAAGCATATTTTTGTAACTCAAATATATTTATGAGTTTGAAGTCTACATTCTGGAAGGTTTTTTTTTTCTCTGAGAATGCAAAGAGAGTTGCTTATGACTTAAGTCTATAAATTAACAGCACTTCTGGCTCTTGGTTGACTAGCTTCCTACCAGTGGCTTTTCTTGACTTATGCACTACCAAGAGAGAAGGATGACTTAATGCATGTAGTAAGCAGTCTTAGATCGATGATCCGCTTACTCTTCTTACAATATCCCCAATTGTTACAATTTTATTATATATTTCATAATATTGTATGTTTTTCTTAAATCTCCAGCTCCCAGTGTGATGGGACTGGAAAAGAACGAGTTTCTTAGAGTGGTTGAGAAACTGGGAATTAAGTACACAATGAAACTTCAACCACAAAGGAAAAATTACACTCCAAATATGATAGCAGCACTTATAGTTTACAAATTTAAAACCAATGTATTAGTTGGACACAATTTCTGATAGTTTGATTTGGATTGTCCAGAGCTCTCCTATCTAGGGAAGGCGTGAAGAATGGTCATATACGCTCAGTTCAGACTCCTGTGCTTATCATAACTGAGATAATCTCTACCTACTCTCTACCCAGGAGTTCTGAGCAGTCCCAACTGGCCAGCACTGTTACATTCTCCTCTTTAACCCTGTTATCATCAGGATTCTCACCCAGGGTTTGGACAACAGCGTTCTACCTCCAGCTAACAAAGCCCAGCATTTCTTCCGCCTCGATTTAAGACACCCTCCTCCTCATAATCAGCTCTGCAGCGAAAACTGTGAATTTCCTGCATGCACAAAGTTTCTGCAGGGTCAACATCACAGCAACTTCTCTCTATTTGGTAACTCTTCACACTTTATCAACAGCCTCTATTGCGCTGCATCCCCTCCACTTCTCCTGAAGAATAAGCCACTAGGGAGTCAGTCACCTTCCATATGTCCTGGTGAAAAAAGCGAGGTCATTTGGACCACTCTTTCTTGCTTTCCCCCTGAGTAAAATCCAGTGACTCTTCAATTCACTCTTGCAGGCAAAATTTCTGCTCACCCTGGGAGAGCGAGCTTATTGCATTCCCATCTCCCTGTCCAGTCCTTGGCTCTCACACACAACTCTCTGAGCGACAATGTGAACGAAAGGCACTTTTGTAAAAACAATTTTGGGCGAGATTTTGTCTCGCTGAAACACCTGGCAAACCCTTCCTGCCAAATGAGAGTTGTTACTAACTGCCTTAAAAATTGATCCCGAATGAATGAGTCACCTTCTTAGTAAGTAGGACTTGGCAGTACTGATTTGCATCACAAAGCCACCAGTGCCTTCTGGCATCCTGAAGGCACAGTCAGTGACAACGCCAAGAACTGAAGGGAGAGAGATGCAGATAAGACTCACTCACTCCTAAGGCAAGTTTTAGCAGCAGAGCTAGCCTGAACTTTAACTACTGCTCTCTACCACTTTGCCATCCACACAGGAAAGCCTGTGATCTGACTCAGAGGACACTTTCAGCCAGGGTTAACCTAGTGAAGAAAGGACAGGCTGAAGCCCTGATGGTGCTTTCTCCAGGCTGGAAAGTATGTGACCCAGGGGCACATCCATCACACACGCAACAAAAGCATTACTGGACAGCAGGATGAGATGCTGTTGTTCTCAACACGTATCCAAATTTTTTTACCATGAGCTATGATCACCAAGAGCTGCTGGAGCAAAGATACGCCACGAGAAGACACCACAGCTTTCATCTATGTAACTTGATTTTGCTATGAAAGAGCTCGCATCTTCTAAAAAGCTTTTCCTTGGGTAGCAGTAAATATGTAATATTGTAATTTATCACCAACGATCCCATTATTACACTGAAGCTAACTCCATTTAAAGAACTTTCAAGTCCCTAAGGGTTTCAAGCAATTCCCAGTAAATTTCCGTGGCTAGATATGTCAATAAATTCAGTCTCTTAAGCAGCGAGAATAATCCACCATGGGAATAACACTGCATTTACAAAATGTATGCAAATAAATCTGACAAACAAAAAAATATCAGTTAAAAACAAAAAGACAACCGTTATTTGTATTTATCAGTATGAAGCACAATTTTGCCCCATTTCCTTTGTTTTCCACCAGACAAACTGCAAAAAGCACGATTCCTTCACAGCCAGTAATCCTGCTGAGCTTCACCTTTTACCCCAGCCCCTTCAAGAAATTCGTTCCAGCTGCTGAGTGTGACAGGTATGCAGCCATACACACTTGGTGATGAGCATTT
This sequence comes from Piaya cayana, assembly GCA_013389865.1. Taxonomy (NCBI): domain Eukaryota; kingdom Metazoa; phylum Chordata; class Aves; order Cuculiformes; family Coccyzidae; genus Piaya; species Piaya cayana. The sequence continues at coordinate 73,359 of WAAB01005337.1, forward strand.
GTGACAGCGTTTAAGTTGACCCAGTTTTCAGGGTGGTTCATGTATCTTAGTGGAAAAAAAACCAACAACATACCAAAGAATAGAAGAGGAATGCTATTATTGCATTACTGTCTCTACCAACCCCTCCCAAAGAGAGGGACACTCATCCTCTGTATTCAGTCCTTCTCATTCATAGGTCATTTTTATTCTAAAGGTATGTTATTGTTACAGCAAAACGAGCATATTATGCCAAAAAACCCCAATTCTATCAGGTACAGCTATATGGTAAATAAGTGCTTTGTACTAGGTTAGCACCCCTCACGACTGAGCCAAATCCTGCTAGACCTATGGGTGGAGGTGCCTCTACACTAGTTTCTTCCAAAACAACTGTGCCAGTCCGTGATCACACCTTTTCTTTCAACATCTACAAGGCTCCTTAGCATAGATCTGGCATATGACTTCCTGCCCTGACCATCAACAGTAGGACGAAGGTATTATCTGAAGAACCCAACAACCCCACTGCCATTTCAATAAGACATCCCCCAAAAAGCTCTAGAATCATAGAATCAACAGGTTGGTAGAGACCCACCGGACCATCGAGTCCAACTATTCCCACCAATATCTAAACCATGTCCCTCAGTACCTCATCCACCCACACCTTAAACACCTCCAAGGAAGGTGAGTCAACCACCTCCCTGGGTAGCCTGGTCCAGTGCCTAATGACCCTTTCTGTGAAGAATTTTTTCCTTATGCCGAGCCTGAACCTCCCCTGGTGGTGCTTGAGGCCATTCCCTCTTGTCCTGTCCCCTGTCACCTGGGAGAAGCGCCCAGCTCCCTCCTCTCCACAACCTCCCTTCCGGTAGCTGTAGAGAGCAATAAGGTCTCCCCTCTTCTCCAGGCTAAACAACCCCAGCTCCAGTTTATTCAGCCTTTCTTTCTGGAAAACAAACAACTACACCTGGTCTACACCACAGATGAACTACAAAATCAGACTGAGCAGTACTGCTTTGAAAGTTCCTTTGTTCACTTTTCTGCTTAGCTGTCACATGGCCACAGCCGTGCTTGCTTACAATTAAATACAAATTTCATCTCACTATTTGCAGTCCTGCTTTTTACAAGCAAGAACTATGTCAGACTTTTTGTTCTCAAGCCAAGTACACTCTGGTCAAAACCAGAAAAGCAAATACAAAATCTGTCTTCTTTCTCTTCCACATCAAATTTGTCCAATAAAAAGGCCATTTTGGTTTTCTCCAATGCATCTCTTAGCATCTGGGATCCAAATGTAAAGCTAGGTTCTTTATCACTAGGATTCTGCACACTCTTGCCAGTTGGCAACTTAGTTGATAAGGAGTAAGGCAGAAAAAGAATTCTAAGTTCAATACTCCTTTCCATCACTTACTGCAGAAATCAGCCAAAGCAAAAGAAAATCTAATGTGAATAACGAGAAGAAACAGTGAACAGAGACTGTACAACATGCTTGCCTGAAGGCTGAAGAAGCTAGTTGATGCTCCGAGGACTTTCACGAGTTCCATGTAAAACGTTCATTGGATAATATGCAGAAAGAGAAGGAGGGCTTGAACAAAGCTCCCTCCAGCCTTTGGCTCATGCTCCTGCTTGCTCAGTTCTTCATGCCTAGAGGCACAGCTCCAGCAAGAAGTACAAAGTACGTGTTACACCCACAGATTTGTTTGCAATTTACAGATTAGGGTTGTATCCTTAGAGAAAGAATTGTAAATTACCTCTGACCAAGGGAGACAGGAAGGAAGATTTTGCCTTCTGCATTCTAGATAAGCATTCTGACCACCAGGCCACTCTTCAGGGCAAAGCAGAAGAACCTGTATAATTGAGGACTAGATGCATTTTTGCAAAGGTGACCTCAATCACTGATTTTGGAGAAAAGGGCAGAGGAAATTATTTTAGGACTGGCACTTACCACAGCATAAAGGAAAGGGTTTCTTCAGAGCCGTGAATAAGCATGAATATAGGATATTTAAGACATAACCCCTCACTCATTGTTTTCTATTATCTCTTGGTTTGTGGGTTTGCTTTGGGTTTTTTTGGTTTTTTTTTTCTCCATATAATTGTATAGTCTTACACATATAAACATATGGTAACGGTATATACTTCTGAAATACTGCATAAACCAAGGAGATTTGGCATTTTTTGAGCGTACACAGTTATACCTTGAAGGCTTAAACACTACTGAAATACTTAGCATCTTCTAATATATTACTGTGTCTTGCACATTTGATTCACAGACATTTCTGAATGTAATACAAACTCTTCTTTTCAATAAAGAGGAGATGCTATTTCCTGCAATACAAGTCCTGTGAAAAGCACGTCGGCGATTCTGAAGCATCTTTATCTCCATCACTAATTTTGTAATTTCAGGTAAATCCCAATGCATATCTCCTGTGAGAATATGAGACATTGTGTTCCCTTCACGGTGACAGGGAAGCATAGCCTGCACTGTTTCTGTTGAACACGGCTTTGAATGTGTTCTTGACAGAAAAGTGCCCACCTTATTGATTCAAACAATATCTGAGAGGCATCAAAACTACAGCAATAGTTTAGCTGCTAACACGAATCACAAACTATTTTTCAGCACATTCGAATTGGGATCTTACTGCCCTGAACACTGACACATAAACACAGTTATCTGACATAATGTAATTTCACAGCAAAATCACATCAGTGCATTGACTTAATACCAGGTTCTGTATGAGAGTCTCATACTCTTGGCTGATTACTTAGAAAGCGCAGCCTAAACAGCCCTCCACGAGGAAAAAAATATCTAACCCACAGAAAATAAGATGAATAACCTTATTGGACAGATGCACTTGGAGATTTTAATTCTGCTTCAATTCCTGTTTAGCAGAAGTTCATTAAACTCCTACATCATCAGTCTGACCTAGAAAAGTAAATAAGTACTCTGTTATTCCCTTCAGAGCCCTGAGTTACTAATAAGGAATTATAAATCTCCAGTCACTTTGTCAAGCAGCCAAATACATCCCAAGTGAAACACAACTGCAAAGTTCATAAAAATGAGACTGATTGAAATGCAAGACTAAAAATGTGATTTTCTTTTATAGACCATGAATTAACACCACATTGCTTTCACTTTTGTGATCTACAAATATGGACAAGTAGGAATGGTGAGAATACAGCGACATTCAGCTCTTCCACTGGCCTTTGTTTCCTCCTTGAAAACATCAAGTTTCTGCCCTTATATAGCACTGTTCATCATAGATGTTTAAGCTTTTCATGAAGACAGATAGGTTAGATGTGGAGGCACCGGGGAGCAAATAATCACAAACATCACACATGACTTGGCCAAAATGACCACACAAACCCGTGATGAATTTGGTGGTAGGACTATACTGCTCACCCCAGCCCAACACCTAGCTCGAAAAGCCACAGCCTATCATGGGCAGTGCTCCAGCAAAGCGCTAAGCACCTGCATTACAAGAAACTAATGAATAATTGCATTGAAGTTGTTTTCTGAAAGAACGCCACAGTTTCACATGCAGGATGAAATCTGGGCTCTGCTGGAAAACTTGACCTGCTGATAAAAGTCCTCCTGGCTTCAGCAGGTCTAAGACTTTCAATTCCTTTCAAAATCTCTCTTGAAAATCTCCTTTGGATTTGTTGATGTGTTTGTTGGGTGACCTCGGTTATACTATTCAGGCTATGTTAAATATAGTAGCTTGAATTGTCATTACCTACAGCGATTAAGCCTATAATTAGATCCCCTTCAATGTCTTCTTGACTTGCAAATGCATCCCTCTATCCTTCTCTGATGCTGTTTTACCATTTGACCCTGGAATATCTCTAGTTGCTTTTCTAGTGCAATAGCTCCGAAGTTCTCTTTGAAGTAATCTGGTCAAAAAGTTGAATGCTAGTTTTAACACTATAGTGAGAATTATTTATAAACAAGTTTCCTCTGCCTGTGAAAGACCTAAGGCTCATTTACAAATCATCCTAGTACGGTTTATCCCGCTGCTTTTGCAGCTGTCCATCAGAGCACAGCTTTGCCCGTAGAGCATTCTGAATGCTGCTGAAACTTCAAAACATGTGATTGCACGTGGGGTTTAGTAGAAATTTGGCTGTGTGGGTAAGACTGGTGAACTGAGTCCTTCACTGTGCGAGACCCACTTGGTTTGCCATGAGGACACCCTCCTAATGAGACCTGAAGTCCTGCTTGTTCCCAGTAACAAAGACAGCAGGTCTTATTCACAAGATTCATGTTCTCGCCATGACTAAACCCTCCTGAGTCAGATACTGCCCACTTCACAGTATGTATTTTCTGCATCTACTTTCTAAGGCAGTTCAGGATTCTGTGACATGAAAATAATTTAAGACAACTTATAACATGGCTTTGCAATTTGAATTGTTCCTGATGTATTTATCATGCTGATTTTCAATTCTCTATCCACCTCTAAAGATGAGATGGCACCATTAATTACAGAGCTGGAACACCGTACCTGTATAAAAATGTGAATGAAACCGCTACATTAAGATTGTCTCCAAGAAACTGTTGCTTAGTCTCATTAGCAATACAAAAGTGCAGTAATTGAAATGCATGTAAGAAGCTGTTTATTCAACTGCCCAAGAAACCTGACAGCTACCAAAGGCAAACTTAATCTACACAAAGAGAGGGTTAATTAACGATATGCAAATAATTTGTTTGCTTGTGTTTCAAGCCAGGAAGTAGCTAGTGTCCCATTTAAATAGGTGACGAGAAGACAAGGGATGCTCTGCAAGATCACTCTGAGATGCGAAATGTATTGTATGAAAGGCGTTAAAAATCGTGTGCTAAAATACAATGTACTAGGAAAACGGAAATTAAAATCTTGTCTACTTGGCTCAATTTGCATGTACTTTAGCATCCCACTGGGAAAATAAACATGTTTCGTAACTACTGACACCTTCACATCAAATTCTGAGACCAAGTCTCTGAGGGGGTTTTCCAGCCACACAGTGTTTCAAAGACAGCGTGTCACAGTCCTTCCAGCTCCGAAAGAAGGAGACAAGATATGGCTTTGGGCTGTGGGAGAGCCAACGCTTCACTGTTCTCTGGTTAAAACCAGCTGAAAATCCACCAATTACTCTGTATACTGAAGGCTAATGCTAGCAACTGGACAGCCTGTGTCTCCACTTCAGGCAATTTAATAACCCCTATCTTTTATTTTTCTTTTCTCTCTATTCCATAAAACGCCAATAAATCCTCCTTTTCTTTAATCTAAGCTTAATTGGGTTTTGGCTGTTATCTGGGGAAATTACTTTTTCGTATTCCCGAGGGAAACAGAGCAGTGTCCTCGGGAGAGCTGAACACAACAGTCAGCGAGCCTGCTGGTCAAGGGCAGGGGGAGAACTGTTATCTCCTTCTGAGGAATTGCCTCTGAGGGGTCAGCGGTATCATTTTGAACAGAAATAGGGCTAAACGGCTTGAGAACACAATGTACCATCATGGACACAGCTACACCTAATAGACTACTGGTAGTGAGAAGTAGAATGATACACAAAAAATGCCAGGAATAAAATGGGTATCTTCAAATATATTTCAAAAGCAATATTTTCACTGGAATACAGTGCACGTGCAGAAGTTGTATCATTTTATTTATAAAAGTATAATTAAAGTGGCACAATGTCCTAATGTGAATGCAGACTTAGAGGTATAAAGGTGTGTGTTCCATGCTAAGCTAGTCGCAACAATCAAGAATAAAACACATTCTGGGATAAGGCTTCTTGACACTAGACACCTAAGCCCATGGCAGAAGATGACTATTTCCATAACATAATAGAATAAAAATTGCATGTAGACCAGTCCCCCCAAAAAGAGGGTATTTTTAACAGAAATGGGAAAAACAGGGTTCTTGATTGAAAAAGCACAAAAAAGCAGTTATCTTTTGTTTGTACATCAAAGGCACACCATTATCAACACAAAGGAAACTTCTCATTGATGCCCTCCTCAGGGTTTGCACATACAGACTTCCCACTAATAGTTCTCCGCATTGTGTAATTATCGAAGATGGAAATAGACCCACCGTTACGAGATGCTTTCAATGCAGTTATCGCTTTGTGAGTCTGAGCCTAGCATTTTTATTATTTTTGCTGCTTTGTATCACTGTGCTGCTTGGAATATTGATTCACAGCATTTGTGTTCCAAATATTTCCATTTTCAGAATACAATTGAACGTATAGACAGAACAGCAGACTGTCTGCTTCCTGACAGGGCTGATAAGAGCCAAAAATGTTTACAACATAAAACTGGCTGAGAAGCAAAGCAGCAGACCTCCGCAGGATAGGCTCTCAGGAATATCTGCCAGTAAATCTGAAGCGTCTCACACTGACGGAACTGTCCTACCTGCTATCCAGAGATGCTCCTTTGAAACACCAAAGTAACTCATTAGTACAACCAAAACTATATTTTAATGTAAAAATACTACATCTCCACCTGCTGTGGCCAGGTGTATTCTGGACACCAATTGTGATGGTTTGAGTGGAACCCACCTGCCGAACACCCAAACTCCCACAGTAGAGCAGTCTTTCCTCCTCCCCCCACCCCCCTGTATGAGCCCAAGGGAAAGGTAGAAGGAAAGAAAGACTGAAAATGCTGAAAACAAGCAAACCAAAGCTAAGTGATTATATANTAGAAAATCACATGGAATACTGGGAAATGTAGTTCTCTCTCAGCCACAACCTGGCTATTCAGAAGGGTCCAAAATCAAACCCATTACACCAATATATTTGAATCATTTTGCTGTGACACCAACATACATGTAGGTTTTTTTCCTCTTAGCTGAAAAAGTTTGCTTCCAAACAGTCTGTGGTGTGCTAGTACAAACAAACTTACTGACTGACTCTGCTGGGATTTCTTCAACTTGTCTACAAAGCATGAAAATTTATGTTAATCTGTGTGTTCTCCATACCATGGAGCACTATTAGCTCCAGCTGCATTTGTAGGCAATGCCTGCTGTGATCCTAACTTACATCCACAACCTATTACACGACTGTCCAACGGTATCAAGTTGTCTTTGTGGGGCAGTACTACAAGTAATTTGCAAGAACTTTACAACATCCATAATTCTACTACGGGTGTTTTGTGAGAGGGCTTGGGAGGAAATAAATAGTGCTGAAATCATCTCTGCTTTATGAATTATTCTGATGCAAATCCATACTCCAAAACATTCTTCTTGTGCTAGAGAAAGGAATATAAACAACCGAGACCATATTTTTATATTTGGATTCACAGGGGTCATTATGAAAAACTGATTAAACTGTAGCAAACCTCCAAACAAATCCTAACGTAAAGAGTTAGGTGAGCCCTACAGCAGCAATGAACAGCTAGCCAATACACTCACCTAAGAATGAGGCACAGTCATAAGACGTTCACTTCCATTATTCCTATTTAATGTTGTGGATTTTGAAATATTTTCATTTAGATCTTTAAAAGACACATGCACTTAAATCTGTTTGAAATGAATGAGAATTTTCATCAAACTACTTTTGAAGAACTGGCCCTCAGGATTTCTCAGGGTATTATCATCACACTTAATGTATTCACATTTGAAAGAAATTGGCTTAGTCACACAATCCATCAGCAGCACCCTCCTCACCGAGGAGAATAATCTCATATTAAAATTTTGAACACTTTCTAAATGTTTCAAACACTAATATTGTTCTGTGCAGCCTGATCCCTTCCTACCTTGGTGGCTAATGTTCTGGTATCACTGTAAGATCAGGGTTCTAAATCCATGAAATACTGAATTATAATAAAACTACTAAGCGCTGATTCGACCACGCTACTGTAGCATTTGTGTGCCAGTGAGGTCCAGCAGCTCTCTGGGGTGTAGAAGCTGTGGGGGTTCCCTGAGGAGCCAGCAGGGCAGAGCCACACTAATCAAGTGACATCATTTACAATTAGGCATCAGAGAAAGGAGAGATAAATCAAAGGGTAATTATAGCATTTATGGGTACCAGGCAAATCATTTACATTGTGTTCCCCATTGCTCCTGGGTTCAGCGATTCCATGAGAGCATGGGTTGACCAGGCCACACTAGCCAAGTGACATTTACAATTTTACCAGTCACACACATCAGGACAATATACCAGGTTATGATCCTTCTGAGGAGACCAAATAAGAGACGAGATCTTTCCATTTAAAAACCTTAAATATGAGACACCAAGTTCAACACCAGAAGTAATGATCTAGTATCAACTTAGGGCAGCTAGGGTCCATCCAGCCAACACACAGCTAACTGCAAATGGCACTCTAACTTCTAAAACCAGCCTGTGACCAGTCTTTTGAAAAAGTCACTATGAAACTCACTTTGCAGCATTTTCCTTTTTTTCAGCTCTTCCTAATGCAGCTTTAAATTAACATGTTCAATAAAGCCAGCAACACTCCAGCTCTAATAGCCAGAATCAGTCTTGACCCTCATTTTATCTTAGCTGGAGATAATTACTTGATATTAATGCAGAGTGCCAAAGACATCCCTGAATTTCACTGAATTATTATTAGGCAGATTTTGGTTCAAATCACTCAGTATAATGCTATATAGCTATATATATCAGCTTATTTTGTAGTGTTCTTGCTTGCTTGTAGATGAAGGTCATAAACCTTGATGGTATTTTTAAGTAAATCCACAGACTTCAGGACCAATCCCATAATCTGATACATCACGTGAATTGGTTTGTACAAATCCTTCTCAAATAGGACAGTGCACACTTGTTTCCCTGAATTATGTTAAGTGCATTCAACGCAGGCGTCATGCATAGACTATTCTTTTCTGAATAGGGTATTGTACATCAGTCGTGTGGCATGCAGTTGCTGCTCTCTGTGGAGGTGTCACATGAGCAAGCAGTACCTTGAAAATCAGTTCCCTCTCAGTGGATGACTGCCTAATTTCACGGAGTCTAGACGGAAAGTCTAAAAATTAACATGCATAAATTTGAATCAATCATTCCTGTGCACTTAGCAGTCCCTGCACTACCGTTATCTATGGAAAAATGACCAGAGCTGTCTGGAATATCAATAAGAAACCCCACAATAGGTGGGTACCTGTTAACAAGTACTGAAGTATCGACATAATCACAACTCTAGCACGCTTTAAAGGATATACGATCTCTCTAAATGAGGCGATCGTGCCCTTCGCAGCTATTAGCATTTCGTAATGGTCAGTCACGGTGGAACATCTCAATGATTCAGCCTCAGTACACACAGCGCGGTGTCATGTGTCACACAAGCAAAGACTGACTGGATTTTCACTAATCAGTTCTGAGGGTGCTGAAGGCTCACTGATTGTTTCATCAACTCGGGTTTATTCCAAGTATAGCTCATCAGATTACATCTCTGACAGATGCTGAAGTACCTTACAGCGTTACACAGTTGATGAGCACGGTGTCACAACAGCAAACCAAAATGAGGCAGAATCTTTCTTTCAAAATGTAGTCTACTAAATATTAAGCTTTCTCCTTACAGAATACACTTCAAAAATTAATAGTTATCCTGCCAAAATTCTTTAATATTCAGATGCCATTACTTAACTGCATGCTCCAAAATACGCTGCTTGCACTGTGTGTCTGCAGTGAGACTTCTACACATGCTGGAGTAATATGACAAACGTGGCCTTTTGTATTCTCAATGGATCAGAAGCAATACAAGGAAATACAAAGACACAAGGCGGTTGATCTGAGAAAGCAACAGGCACACAGACATTAACCACACGATGCACCTAATATATGAAATAATCCCCACAGTGGATGTTTCGCATGCATCAGATATGTTGCTTTGGTATCAGTGCACCAGGGAAACAGTTCAACCCTCCTTTGCAGCCTAGTAAGTAGTTAATAATCTTAACCTCATCTACTATATTTTTAAATGCTGTAAAACATTTTGTTCCGTTTTATCTACTGCACACATTCAGCCTAATCAGGAGTGACACACACAGGCATACAGCCTCACACTTGTATCGAGAACTACATTTCTAATAACAGACATCACTTCGGATCACAGCAGTTTAGAGCCTTCAAAACATTTTGCAGTACTCTAGGAACCTTCCACTGCAGCAGCACCTGTAAGAAGCATAGAAATTTGTAGGTAATTCTGTGACTTATTTTATCCTGTGATGCTTCTATTTGCTTCTTGACTTTTCCCTGGTGTTTGATACAGTTATTGATTTAAATTAATATATTAACAGTAGCAACATGAGAAAACCAGTACCTGTAACACTTACAGCACTCACAAAAACTTCTCATAGTTCAGATGTACATGTTCTCTTAACAGTCACCTGACTTTATCAAATGCTTTACCTTGCATCTTCTTGCCTCACCTACATCTCTCATCTTATTTAGTCCTCAGATTCTTTAGATGCGGGAATTGATCTATTCAGTACACATTTGTAGAGTTCCTGGCATATTTAGGCTTAGTTCTCTACCGGTGCCTTAAAATAAATACAGAAAATAACAGAAAAGGTTCTTGATCGCAAGTCCCTTGAAGCATTGGTCACCAGCAACGTCTCAGCGCTCATTCCTGTGACTGTCCCACTCACAGCAAACTACTGCATCTAAGAAACCACACTTCAGCACAGCCTGACCCGTACAGCTGAATGTAATAAGTAGAATTTAACCATCCTTAAAAAAACCCACTCTATAATCTATATTTTCTCAGACTCTTGGAGTGTTTGCTGATTTACACAGAATAACTATTGATATCTCTTGTAGAACCAACAGTTGTCCTTTATTCTGACCTTTTCAAACAGACTCTGACCATAAATGTACAAAAATCTATGCATTTCCATGTCCTTGTAGCACATTAAACTAAAAATTGGGGGGAAAGAACTCTTTTTATGCCAAGGGCTTCAGTCCTGGATACAAAAGCATTAACACCGTTTTTATGGATTACACCATGTCAATAGTAACTAATCAAAAACTGCCTGCGTGCAGATTGGAGTAGCCACAGATCCCTAAAGATGCTGGATGACTGCATGAAAGGCTGCCACCTCCTAAACATTCACGCACACTGAGGGTGATGCCATTCTGGAATCAGACTAGCACAAGCAGGAACCCAGCCTGATTACTGGAGCTTCACCAGTGTGATAGATAACAACGTTTAATTATTATCACTGAAGTAACAGATGAACTCACGCACTTAAGAACCTCGCTGAAATATAGCTGTAATTATGCTCTATTTTTCCTGCCAGTATCTTTCAATATCGCTAAAGAAAGATTCTCCAGAGTGAAGACTGAAGGAAGGCTTAAAAGAAGGGCTGAGAGGAGAAAGTCTCAACAGCAGAATCACAGAATAGATTCTCAGCATCATGAGAGTTGGTACTTCCACGCTGCTCTATCCCACAGGAGAGGTATCCCAAAATATTCCAATAGCCAATGCAGTGATGCTTCTAAAATACAGTAGCATGCATTATTTGGCTAAATATTATGCCTCCGTAAGGGCCTGTGAAGAAACAGAAAGGCAAAGTGTGTTAGGCATTAAATAGGCACTAAAACAAATCCTGAAGTCCCCTTTTCTAAAATCTTCTATACTGAACAAAAAAGATTCAATAAAACCTCCACTCCAGTAAATAATTCATGATAAACACAATCTCTGGAATTTGAACACATAATTAAATGCTGACATCATGAAACATTTATAAGGTTTGAAAAGAACGGTACGGTTGAAAATACCAAAGAAGTTGGTTACAGGAAAAATGTGACTTGCCCTGATTATTCACTGAACTCCTGACATGCTATAAAACACAGCACTGATGGTGGAACTTGGAACTTGCATTACCGCACTCAATGTTTGGTCATAACGTTAGAGACTGTTAAGAAAGTTTTGGTTTTTTGGGTGTTTGTTTTATTTCAAGAACCTGTACAGCGAAGGCACTACCTGACAGGGAAGGAGAACCGCTTGCAGGGAGTCCTGGCCTGAAAAGATGTAGGCAAATATTTCAGTTCTATATTTAATGGTCAAACTTGCAACCTTACAGCAGCACTGAAAGGCAGTGAGAGATTCAGTATGATAAATACAAGTTCTTCCTGGCACGTCTTTGCCTCTCAAACCAACATCCCATTTTAACCCATCATCAGCAATCCTGTCGTGCCCATCATCAGTATTTTGCTTTTCTAGTAACAGAACTATAGTACTATTCCAGTGTAAGAAATGCAAAATACTGATGATGGTCACAATTTGAACACAGATTTTCTTGACAGGAAACCTTTCAAAACACTTCTGGTTTAAAAATTGTTAATATTGTAGGAAAAAAAAAATCCCCTAAGCTTCCTGAAAAGTCTTTTCCCTTCAGTATTACGCTTACTTAGTTTTACTAAAATAAAATTTTGCATTTTTTAAATGCAACTTAGTCTTTTAAAAAATATATAGTTTTGGAGTTAACAAAACATGTTAATATATATTATGAAAATATGTTTTTGAAATATATGAAATGAAAAAAAATCAATTTTTTATAAAAGGCTTTTGTTTTCTGGTAGGTTCTTCCTAAAAAAGATGGATATACTAATAACAAGCTATGTCCTCTCTGAGGCTGGTCCCTTTATATTATATGGGAGAATGGTAAAAGAAACTCACCCTCTCATTACTATTATAATACGGCTCACTGGTAAACACATAAAGTATATGAACTATATGCAACATTTTCAGATCCATTGCATTCACTTAAAAACAACTGATGAAACACTCTTACCATGAAAATCATTTGATATTGAATCAGTAATTAAAATAAATTTAATTTCACTTGGGATTCCTTTTTATCTTAGAGCGAAATAAGTAATTAGATCCTATTTGTTTTCATGTTTATGCTTTCTTTGATCTTCAAAACAGAGGGAAATATACCGCATATTAAAGTAATTTGGTATACTCAGTATCATTAATTCCTCCACAAACCACAGTCACCAAACCACAGCCCCATTTTAGGAGAGCACACAGCAATGCTCAGAAGGATTACCTCTCTCCCATAGGTTATTAATGAATGCCCATGAAAAAGTGCAAAGGTGCAGGCTATTAATTTATCCAATAAATGCTAAAATAACATTTATTATATCCTGCAACACTCCTGACGCTCGATATCATTAGATTTTTAAAAGGCAGGTTTTGTTCTCCGTGCAATCACCTACAGAGGAAAAATGAATGTTCACAGCTGTCAGAACATGTCTACAAGGGTATCCAAACAAGTAAACTATCAATAAAAGCACCCAATACCTAATAACAAAGAATATTTACAGCTGCAAATAACTGACCGTACGGGACAGCTTTTACTTAGTAACTAACATAAAGATTTGGGTGCCTAGCATCAAATTTAACCTCACTTTTATTAGTGTCATTTGGGAGGTAATTAACCATAAATTTGTTCAATGTTTAAATTCAAACCAGTTTTTAGGATTAAGGCTTTCTCTGACAAAAGAAATGTACCTACAGAAACCCAATTTAAAGATAAAGCTACGTAATTAAACGTTACCGAGAAGTCCTGCACAGCTCCAGGCTGGATGCCTGACTGGATTTCCTCCAAAAAGGCACGACTTCTTTAAAATTCTGAGTATCAGGAAATTTGACAGTGGCAGTGGAGGAGCTACGTCCTTCAAATCCCCATCTGTTTCTGAGCAGGTAAGCTGTCTGCTGTAGTTTGACTACGGACATGATGTCGAGCATTAGCTAGAGTTATGGGGCTCAAACCTAATTCCCACTTAAAGACATGGAAGTGCGAGGTGGAATCAAGCCGAGCTATTGATTCTTATTATATGTAATGGGCAAAACAACCACTGTAAGCCCTGATTAGGACCATAAAGCCTCCAAGATGTACTTGGAGCAAAAATACAACTGAAGTCCTGGGTAAACTGAAAGGCAGAAGGAAAACTAAACATGAAAGAGGATCAGCAGAGCGAGCAGGAAGTAGATAGTAGAAAGCAGAGAAGAAAGGGCTAAAGGCAAGAAAATAAAGAGCATTATACTGTAATATGAAAGCATAAAACTACACTTATGGAGTAGGTAAAAGTCAGAAGTCTCAAGGAGAGTACTAGAAGATAAAATGGATAATGACATGGGATGGTTTTTAAAGAGAATTTATCATAGAATCATAGAATAACCAGGTTGGAAGAGACCCACCGGACCATCGAGTCCAACTATTCCCACCAATCTCTAAATCACGTCCCTCAGTACCTGATCCACCCACACCTTAAACACCTTCAGGGAAGGTGAGTCAACCACCTCCCTGGGCAGACCATTCCACTGCCTAATGACCCTTTCTGTGAAGAATTTTTTCCTAATGTCGAGCCTGAACCTCCCCTGGTGGAGCCTAAGGCCATTCCCTCTTGTCCTGTCCCCTGTCACTTGGGAGAAGACCCCAGCTCCCTCCTCTCCACAACCTCCCTCCAGGTAGTAATAGGGAGCAATAAGGTCTCCCCTCAGCCTCCTCTTCTCCAGGCTAAACAGCCCCAGCTCTCTCAGTCACTCCTTGTAAGACTTGTTCTCCAAAATTTCTTCTGTAAGTGGCAATGCAACTCACAGTCCTTCAAACGCATCTCACAATTGTAATTGGTTTTCAGANGAGCAGGCAATGCACTTCACATCTAATTAATTAAGAGCAGTATGTAGAGCAAGTATACGAACAAGTCAAGTTTCTAATTCAAGAGTGCTTAGGCTAAGAGCATTAAGATTCATTAAACAAACTCCTTCCTATTTCAGATTTTCTTCTATTCCATGAACCAAACCAGTTTTCAGAGCACATATTACAATATGTATTATACGGTCATATATAATATGTATATCCCCATATAGGTCTCCAGTGAAAATGCCTTCCACCACAGATATCAGAGTCTGTCACACTTCAAGCTAGGGAAATCCAGCCCTTTAGCTCCTACTACAGGACCCTTTGGTTTTAAATCTGCAGGTCTGCAGTACAAGCCCTGATGTCCGTCACAAGCATTACTAAATAAAATACTGATACAGCTATTAGAAGGGCTCAACATCTGAACTTACACATTCACTGGCAGGACTGTGGCTTTCAGTTTTACATAACTGGAAGTTCTTGGGAAGCAAAGCAAAAGGAAATGTATCTCCTTGCTTCCTTGAAGCAAAAGATCGCCCATCTCCAATAAAGAAAGAATAACTTTTTTTTCTAACTAACAAAAAGAATAGAAAACTAACACAGAATATATTTCAGTATTTATTACCATCTCTTAAGATGCCCCACAGAAGCCACTGATGGGTTTAGTATTGACTCCAGGACATCAAAATCCAATGCAAGACATTTTCATTTAATAAATTCTAACCAAGTACAAGATGAAAGAGCTGTCTACGTTCTTGGAATGCCTAATGGTGTGTTCACCACATCAGGCTACCTGACATTCTGGATGAAAACCAAGCTAACCTTAAGGAAGAACTAGTCATTAACATTCCAGAAGACACCACCACTACTGAAGGGTGCGTTTGAGTAGGCAGTTTGGAAAAACACTGAATTTTAGAGAACATTCTCACAGGAGATGGAGCAAAGGGCCAAAATACGGTACCATATGTCTTCCTATCAAAAAAGGTGAATAACTAAGGTACCTGTAAGGCCAACAGTTTCTCAGAGTCACAAGATAAAGCTTTGTGAAAGGGCAAAGAGCAGGTTTAAGACTGAAACTCTCCAAGTAATGGTATAGTTCTCTATAACCTGACGGACATGTTAAACAAGCATCTCTCCTTCTGGAGAGGAGTGTATAGTCAATAACTATTTACATTCAAGGTGACTGTACTATAACCACAGCATTACTGATTGTTCTTTCTCGAGTTTCATACTGTGGCTCATCTTCTCTCATAAACCCCTTAGATTACACAAATACATATAACAAGTCTTCACAGTTTTGGTAATAAACCCTTAAAAGCTCTAAATAACCAAAACATTACAATAAATGAGCATGGTGAATACTCACATATCCATTTCTCATCAATTTCAATGGGATTCAATGTACCATATCTGATAAATTACACTGTGCAGCTTGTTAAAACACATACAGCATTACATGAATAATAATGGGCATTTCTCTTTTTTTAACTCATAATTCTACAAATAGTACTTTGTGTTTTATATCGATTTTAGGGCACATATAATACATTATGTCCCATTAGAATCAATGAGGAGTGAAAATACAATTACTGAAAATAATTTGGATTAAGATAAATATGATTGACCTTTTAGCCTTTTTCCATGTTTTCAACAAAACCAGCCGAGAAATAAATTTAAGATGACATTTACATTTAAGTGTAGCACAAAGGAATGAGAGACTTGTGACACCCAGAAGCATGGGATGGATCTACAAAGCAGACAGTAAAATTGCTGAGGTGAATAGCAAATACATGAAAAGTTGATGTGACATTTATTTTCTTAACCACTTGCTGCTTGTCTGCCCCCTATGAAGCTTAATTTTCTATCTAAATCAAACACTGAAATCATCAGCACTTTTCTTTCAAAAACTGGAATTTAGATTCTCAGGCATATGTTTAATCTTCTGGAAAACAGCATTAACACAAGCACGGGCAATTATATCAGAATATCAAATAAATCGATTTAACAGACTTTTGCAAAAGGCGTATAGATGAACTCATCAGTCAAATACAAATGCTTGAATAAAACAATAAGGCTACCTACTAAACATGTCTGTGAAGAGCTGGTAGGTTCTGTAGTTGCCAAGCATAGCAACACACGTCTGAGAATAACCATAAACACTGCAGCTTAAAAACAAAATTGGAGTTCCCAACTCCTCTCGTAGAGGGTGGGAAGATAAACAAAACATAGAATACTGACAGAAAGGCAAATCATAAATAGTTAAAAATATCAACATGTGATTTTGTAGTTTTGTATCACAAACCGACTAATGCAAACTACTAGGTCTTCTCATACAGGCCACGGACAGACCAACTTCAAAACCAAAGGCTCTTCCATTGTCTTCCAGAACATTAATACTGAATGCGTAAGCGTACTGCTACCTCAAAAGAAACATTTTCCTTCCAATTTCTACACACTTAATCATGTCTCTTCTATTTCTTGCTTTTTTAAAGCACCCGAGCGCTGTGGGGTGGTTCTTTCGAACTAATGAGATTAGAGACTTACATTATCACTGTCTACTAGTAAAAGGGAAAATGTGTCTCGCTGGACCTCAGAGCAGAGGCTTTCGTTATTACACATCTTAATGGTATATTTCATTTGGATGCACAGCAATAGACTGCACTGAGATGCAATGAGATGAGGAAATAACACACAGAAAAAAGAAATTTTAATAAAAAGTCCCACTGACATGAATATAAAGTGCAATTAGCATTTCTGAGACTGCTGTTCTTCCAATGCAGGATTTAACCTTTACTGGAAGACGACCAAGGAGCTACTTTCTGTGACTTCAGAACAAATGTTTCACGACGTTCCACTTCAGCACTGGCATCTCAAAATTATGTGAAGTAAATACAGCTATGATATAACTAAAAGCTGATTTATATTGTCATCATTTGGTTTCACCTTTTATTTTTTAAACAAGACCCACCAAGTATTATACACTTGCTACAGGTGAATTACACCTGTATCCCACCCCATATCCCAACACTAAATATCCCATCCATATCCTCACTTTTAATGCAAATAAGAAGATGAACCGTTCTGAAAGGTAAATTAGAAATGGCACAACTGAGCCATTTCAAAAGTCTGAAGAATTTTTCCAAAAGCTTTATCAGTGAGAAAATACTGAATCTGGTGTCACCTCCCTCACATCTTCAAAACTGGTGCTTTCACACACACCACTGGCTTCAGTGGTAAAAGCAGCAAAGAACTCCTGCTACTTTCACAGCTAGATATGCTACGCAAAAGAAAATAAATTAACACCACTGAATTATTCTATCATGAAAAAAAGAACATGACAATTACACGCAAAATATAGACACTTGGTTGTGATACTCCCTGTATACTTTTTCAAGGATGAGGATGTTTCACCTGGATTCAGCACCTAACACTTGAGTTATGCAACTTTGTGGGACAAATGCTTAACCCCAAACAACCCCAGCAGATGTGCATTTTAGCGGGGTACAGATGTGAACCAAAAAAGCCTTATTCTAACTAGCCAGGTCGTACCCCTTGATCAGCTCTCAGACTCCTCCTGACCAGCCGCTCACCAAGAAACAAAGGATCCCCAAGCAAACAAGGCAGGCTGCATTTCAGTCTAAGAAGCAACCCCGTGGACCACTTCAAACCCACAGGTTGCCTAGTTTATAGTGAAATTATCACTTTGCACTCCATCTTTAAGATGGGAGTCATAATACTGACCCACTCTTTACCCTAAGGGGTCAAAGCACTTTAGGAAGAGCTCTACAAGTGCCAAGGGTATCATGTTAGTAGAACAATCAATAGAACAGGACTGTCACCTTGCTCTGTGTTTGAAAGCACCTGGCACCTCAGAGCCTGCTCTGCAAGAAGGTTTAAAGGAATAATGTTAATATAAAGAAACCTTTTACTCTGTTACTGTGTCCTGTCTGCATTGCCCTTGGAGCCAATGAGTCCATTGCCAGGAACAACACCAAGGTCTGTTCACAGCAATCTACTTCTTGTACAGCCTTGAGTAAACTCAAGTACTGTCATACTACTTTATTTTATTTTATATTATTTCTGTATTAAGAAAGCAAACAAACTGCCAATCATCACTCGCTAAAGCCAAGTTATAATTTGCCTTCTTTAAATGCTGCTTTCAGTACAAAGCATTAGGTAAGCAACATCTCATGAGAGGCGAGTCCTATAGAAAACATCATTCCTAGAAGAATACACCCATAGTGAGGGTTCAGAGAAATGCTTTAACAATTTGCTCCACAGAGGAAAATGGAGTTTTGAATTGGTGGTCAGATGAGGGTGCTGATAACATTTGTTCTGTATCTTCACGGTTTCTCAACAGTCTCTGTAGGAATGAGAGTTGAGTGTTTAAACATGACAGCGAGAACAAGAGTTAGAAGACGCTAAGTATTCGTTACCACTGTTTCAGCCCTCATCTGAAATATACTGCTAATGCCTTCTACAAGTTACAAACCCTACACCTTATGGGAAAGCCTCTAACATCTCAGCCTTAATTTTCTGGGGAAGGGGTAACCTCTCTGAAACCCGGGGCGCAACCAGATACAGACAGATTCATCTTGAAATGTTGGGGGCTTAATATCCAAAGTCTTCAAACTAAGACTAGTTAGCCTGGTCTTATTTTACACTAAGTTCATTTCATACTTTTAAAATATACAGGAGTGTCCAAGCAGGCAGGCAATGTTAAGTGTCCTTTCCCTTAGCCGTTACAGGCTGCAGCAAACGGTACAGAAATATTCTGTTTACCATAAAGGATAACACCAAAAGGAGAGAATAAATTTAGAGACAGCGTGGAGCTGCTTTAACTCTTATCAGGGACCAAGGAGGATACAGTTCACTTCCAGAGGTATTTTGCTGTCCAAATTTCACTTTCTGTCTCAGAAACAGGACTAGACCAGGAGTCAGTTGCAGTGTATGAACATTTAGAATCAGGACTTAATATTGAAAATAGTAAATATCTCAAAAAAGCATATAAAAGCATAATAAGCGATGTATTTTTGCATTCATAAATTTCTGTACCTTTATCTCAAATTTCAAGTTGAGTGACGCATCCTTCAGTCTCATCAGACAAATGGGCTTTTTGTTTGTTTTCCTAGCCTTTTTACTAAGTAGAAGTGCTCTTCTCCATTTCATCAGATTTAGAATAACATATTTAAGAGGCATTGAGGACTCATATTAACTTCTAACCAGCAGCAAAAACTGTCACTTCTATTTTATCCATCTTAGCTCCCCGATTACAGAGTTCTATTAACTGAAATACAGCGCCAGTTCACAAAGATAATCAAGAAGAAAGGTCAGTGGCTTGTGAAAGGTAGTTCTGGCCTTTTAGGGCACTGCTGAGACTTGAGCTCAGGGCTAGCATCAAGAATGAAACGACAGAGATTCAGTGTCCTTCAACATTCTTACCCTGGCACTGCTCATAAAACCTCAGATCTGAGGATGACCACTGGAACATCAACACGCAAATGGGAATTCCTTACAAACTGTCACTGCAGAGACACTATCAGAATAGTGTCTGACAATAAGCACTGCCAAAGCCTGTCCTTCATTAAAGCCAAGACCTACTGATAGAAAAGCAAGTCACTTTCTATCAGGCACTGGTAGGGAATCCTAAAAAATGTTTTAGAATAGTTATCATTATTTCCCCAATCCCAATTCTGTATTAGAATCACAGAACCATAGAAGAGTTAAAGTTGGAAAGATTTCTAAGATCAAGTCCACACAACAGCCCAACACTGCCGTGCCTACTGAACCATGTTCCAAAGTGCCACATCTAAACAGTTTTTGACTCAACCACTTCCCTGGGCAGCCTGTTCCAATGCTTCATCACTCTTTCATAGAATCATAGAATCGCCAGGTTGGAAGAGACCCACTGGATCATCGAGTCCAACCATTCCCACCAATCTCTAAACCATGTCCCTCAGGACCTCATCCACCCGCACTTTAAACACCTCCATGAAAGGTGACTCAACCACCTCCCTGGGCAGCCTGTTCCAGTGCCTAATGACCCTTTCTGTGAAGAATTTTTTCCTAATGTTGAGCCTAAACCTCTCCTGGTGGANTCATTGTAGAAAGTGATAAGGTCTCCCCTCAGCCTCTTCTCCAGACTAAACAACCTAACATCAGTTCCCTCAGACGATCCTTGTAAGACTTTTTCTCCAGACCCTTCTCCAGCTTCGCTGCCCTCCCCTGGACATGCTCCAGCAGCTCCGTATCTTGCTCATACTGAGAGGTCCAAAACTGAAAACAGCATCAAGGTACCCTATTAACACTATGGATCCAATTTCTTCTGCAACAGTCTAAGTTCTCGTGCTCCTAAAACAGAGAGACTCATATACAAAGATTTTTAGAAATATTCAGTGTAGGAAGTATTTGTGACCCTACAATTATTAACCCCTCACTGCAGCCTCCCTCCCTTTTCCCTAATATGTATGAATCTGACACAGCGGTCCTGACACTGCTTGCTACGTGCCCTTTTGTCTTCAGATTTTGTTGATCTGTATTTCCATACTTCAAAGCAGAACCAGCGAAGGGGCCACGCGCCAACCTAAGGGCAGCTCTGTTAGGTGGTCAGCAGCCGATGCTTAATCCCGTGCAGGTCTGTGCCCACAGCACCGGCAGCCTCCACCGGGCTGCAGACCTGGGTACTAATCCTGCTTCCACTGATTTCCAGGAAAGAATTCCTCAGCGTTTTAGAAGAAGCAAGACTGGGCTTTTTGAATAATGGTATTTAATTCATAGCATTTCCCGACCTTGTGTCTCTTCCTGGCTCTGCAAAGCAGCCAGTGCGATGCTTTTGTCCTCCCAAGAAATAGAAAGTTAGAAGAACATCTGCCAGTGCAAGACCATTAGGAGATGCACAACAAGAAGTGATGGGTTACAATAAAGAAAACAAACAAAAAAAAGTTGTTTGAGCCTGCCTTCCCTGACAGAGGCTCAGCATCACCTGATGGATTATTTGTCAGGGTTCACCATTTGTGAGTCACGTATCTAGCTTAAGGTACGTTGCTATGGCAGAAAAATGTGTATTTCAGTGTCTAATCAGTCTGGTTTGTACAACTTCACTCCATAGTGCAGCTTTTATTGAGGTTTTATTATCCATGATAACAGGATTCATTGCTTGCAGTTCCCTTCTCCAACTTCCCTAATTTAAATGAGAACAAAATTGTCTTATCTTTATTTTTACCATTTGAAAGGGAAGAGAAAAATATTTACTCCTAATCTACAGAAAGCAAAGAAAACTGAGGTCATTTAGACTTCAGCTGCAAAATGTTAAGCCTGAAAGACGACCTTCATTTTTTTTCAAACATAATACTCCATAAATCCTATATTTCTGTACCCAGTTGCTTGTATCTCACTTCTGCTATACAGAAAATAATTGATACCTTTTGTATCTGTATTCTCGTATTTGCCATTTTTGTATTTGCTCTTTAGACTTTGCAAATTTTAGGTAAAGAAAACTGAGGGCTATCTAAACACTAAGCACCCAGTGGATGCTCTTACAGTCTACTATTTGCATCTACAAGATGAAACCACAAGTGATTTTGCCACAACTCAACGTCCACGGAAACTTAGCATTCACAGCCAGGCTAAGGACTGACCTGGCAGTCTAACAATCACTTCTGACTTTTGCTCTTAAAGATGATCTGTCTGGGTATGTGCAAGATTCTTCCCGTTCTTCCAAAACTGTTTTATAGGGTTCTGACAGACTCAGAATCATGGAGTGACCCGAGTAGGAAAAGACCCACAAGGATCATCGAACCCAACTCCTGTCTCTGCAGAGGACAACCCCAAAATTCACACCATACTTCATACTCCAAAATTATCAATTACTTCGTACAAGCACATTTATATTCAAATATGCTTTAAAATGTTGGTTGTCGTCTGCAGTCAGGCAAGGATTTTACTTACATTTACACTAAATTATGGCAAGATTACTTGCATACGCAAGGACAAATCTGAGATGTGCTAGCAAAATTCCTCCT
>WAAB01005337.1:96133-110044 GCA_013389865.1 Piaya cayana
GAGGTCTCCCCTCAGCCTCCTCTCCTCCAGGCTAAACAACCCCAGCTCTCTCAGTTGCTCCTCGTAAGACTTGTTCTCCAGCCCCTTCACCAGCCTTGTTGCTCTTCTCTGGACACGCTCCAGTAATGAAAATTTTCCTGTTATCCAATCTAAACCTCCCCTGGTGTAACTTGAGGCTATTTACCTCTCATCCTATCACTTGTTGCTTGGGTGAGGAGACCAGCACACACCTCACTACAACTTCCTTTCTGCTCATTGTAGAAAGTGATAAGGTCTCCCCTCAGCCTCTTCTCCAGACTAAACAACCCAACATCAGTTCCCTCAGACGTTCCTTGTAAGACTTTCTCCAGACCCTTCTCCAGCTTCGCTGCCCTCCCCTGGACGTGCTCCAGCTGCTCTGTATCTTGCTCATACTGAGAGGTCCAAAACTGAAAACAGCATCAAGGTACCCTATTAACACTATGGATCCAATTTCTTCTGCAACATTCTAAGTTCTCGTGCTCCTAAAACAGAGAGACTCATATACAAAGATTTTTAGAAATATTCAGTGTAGGAAGTATTTGTGACCCTACAATTATTAACCCCTCACTGCAGCCTCCCTCCCTTTTCCCTAATATGTATGAATCTGACACAGCGGTCCTGACACTGCTTGCTACGTGCCCTTTTGTCTTCAGATTTTGTTGATCTGTATTTCCATACTTCAAAGCAGAACCAGCGAAGGGGCCACGCGCCAACCTAAGGGCAGCTCTGTTAGGTGGTCAGCAGCCGATGCTTAATCCCGTGCAGGTCTGTGCCCACAGCACCGGCAGCCTCGACCGGGCTGCAGACCTGGGTACTAATCCTGCTTGCACTGATTTCCAGGACAGAATTCCGCAGCGTTTTAGAAGAAGCAAGACTGGGCTTTTTGAATAATGGTATCTCATTCATAGCATTTCCCGACCTTGTGTCTCTTCCTGGCTCTGCAAAGCAGCCAGTGCAATGCTTTTGTCCTCCCAAGAAATAGAAAGTTAGAAGAACATCTGCCAGTGCAAGACCATTAGGAGATGCACAACAAGAAGTGATGGGTTACAATAAAGAAAACAAACAAAAAAAAGTTGTTTGAGCCTGCCTTCCCTGACAGAGGCTCAGCATCACCTGATGGATTATTTGTCAGGGTTCACCATTTGTGAGTCACGTATCTAGCTTAAGGTACGTTGCTATGGCAGAAAAATGTGTATTTCAGTGTCTAATCAGTCTGGTTTGTACAACTTCACTCCAAAAGCCGTATAGTGCAGCATTTATTGAGGTTTTATTATCCATGATAACAGGATTCATTGCTTGCAGTTCCCTTCTCCAACTTCCCTAATTTAAATGAGAACAAAATTGTCTTATCTTTATTTTTACCATTTGAAAGGGAAGAGAAAAATATTTACTCCTAATCTACAGAAAGCAAAGAAAACTGAGGTCATTTAGACTTCAGCTGCAAAATGTTAAGCCTGAAAGACGACCTTCATTTTTTTTCAAACATAATACTCCATAAATCCTATATTTCTGTACCCAGTTGCTTGTATCTCACTTCTGCTATACAGAAAATAATTGATACCTTTTGTATCTGTATTCTCGTATTTGCCATTTTTGTATTTGCTCTTTAGACTTTGCAAATTTTAGGTAAAGAAAACTGAGGGCTATCTAAACACTAAGCACCCAGTGGATGCTCTTACAGTCTACTATTTGCATCTACAAGATGAAACCACAAGTGATTTTGCCACAACTCAACGTCCACGGAAACTTAGCATTCACAGCCAGGCTAAGGACTGACCTGGCAGTCTAACAATCACTTCTGACTTTTGCTCTTAAAGATGATCTGTCTGGGTATGTGCAAGATTCTTCCCGTTCTTCCAAAACTGTTTTATAGGGTTCTGACAGACTCAGAATCATGGAGTGACCCGAGTAGGAAAAGACCCACAAGGATCATCGAACCCAACTCCTGTCTCTGCAGAGGACAACACCAAAATTCACACCGTATTTCATACTCCAACATTATCAATTACTTTGTACAAGCACAACATTTATATTCAAATATGCTTTAAAATGTTGGTCGTCCTCTGCAGTCAGGCAAGGATTTTACTTACATTTACACTAAAATATGGCAAGATTACTTGCATACGCAAGGACAAATCTGAGATGTGCTATCAAAATTCCTCCTCCCATCACTGAAATTCACTTATTGATTTGAAACAGAATATATTTTTAATATAATGTTGTATAATAGATACTAAATGCACGATATAATACAATGTAAAATATATACAAAATATTTTTAAGGCATAATAAATTAATGAACTTTGTATAGTTGGTGCCAATATGATGAATACGCTGTTTCCCTAAGGACCTGAGGGTGCCTATTTAATGCTGCTCAGTGCCTGTATTTCCACGCCCCATTACAGCTTATTAGAGTCCAAAATACTGTGCAGCCCCAATGCACACACCAAATACCACGCTTGAAGAGTTAACCTGCCCTAAGTCACCAGAGTTGTTGCAAAACGTACATGGTTCAACACACTCTGAAAATCAGGTCATTTATTTAAGCGCGTATGCGCTAATTTAAAGTAAGATCATAGCGACTCGGTCAATGACACTCTGAAAGAATCAGACAGCCAAAACCAGAAGAGTGGTCCTCAAAAGCCTTGTTCAGCCATGATCCAAGTCTGCACTGAAGAACCACTGTTTCTGTGCACCAGACAGAGGTTAAACCTGGCAGCCTTGCAGGGCATCAAACACTGCCACAAGCTATGACGCTGAAGGAGATAATCAGTTTGCTAAAACAGATGAAAAAGCTCTTCAGAAAGTTACAAGGCAATGCTGTTATCTCCAGTCTACACGCTTCTCAAAATATGCGCTCTAGCAGCTTCTTGAGCAGGAACTTGGATGCTTTACACACCATTTCCATGTAAGATCCCCAAACTCAAGACCACAAATTGTGTTCTTTTTTGTTATCCATTATCTAGGCTAAACCAGCCACCACAATCCTGTTCAAGCAGAATGGCTGGACTGCAAGAGCACTGAAGTATTTTTCTGTTGGGCAGCTCTACACAGCAGAACGGGCATCCCAAATCCATTTCATTTCAGGCGCATAACTCACCCAATCCACTGTATATAACTTCAGGGTTATACAAAATAAGGTTTGAAATTCCACTTTCAAGCCATGCATGAAAGACTGGAATCCCAGGTGATTGCTGTGCACCTACCTTGAGGTTGAGTCCCCTCGGTTTTCAACAACACAGCATTTTTCAATCTCCTACCTGAAATTCCACACTGGACACTCAAGGTCAAAACTATCCTTTCAACTTTTTTTGTTCCACTATTCCCCTACATCATAAGGAATTATTACCCCCATACTTTGAAACTGGACTCTTCACTTAATGTTTCTATGGCAAGGTGACATGTAAGTACAAAGTACTATTATTTAACAAGTTGAGGGAAAGAACCCTCAGAAAATATAAAGGTTCTGTGTATGTAAAATATAAAACCAGCTACCTGAAACTGTATTTGAAAGCAAACACAAAAGAAAATTGTAATTTGCTGAGGGTTTCTTTCCCTGTTATTTCAAAAAATACAGCCTGATTAGAAAAGTACAATTTCGGCACCTACTGCACTCAACCACTTCTCTACGGTATATTTTACCTGCTGTTTCAACACACAGCCTGTGTCACTTCATTGATTATGTCACCACTTTGAATGGATATTTGCAGAAATTGCACTGGTTCGCCATTATCAGATAATTATTAAAAAATTCCTCTTCACAAGTTTTAGCCAGGACAACTTTAATTAAACGGTACAGACATCCACAGTGAAATATAAACCTTTGCTGCCTACAGCACAATACTATGGCTCCTTATTACCAGTTTTATAACCTGTTGGGGCTAAAATATTAGCTTTAATCTTTCACAATGAATTTAACTCTGCCTCCCGGCTTCACCATTCTTTTCATACAGCTCTGTTTCAAGTCTTGCTTTGTCTAAATATGCTGCAACTCCAGCGCATTTCTTCCTTTGTGACTTAATGTAGTAATTTGAAAGGAAAATGTAAGAGTAATTACTCATGTAATAAAATAGGAACATACAGTTGACAACTCTATGGAATTTTAATTAGGAAATACAGGTTCACAAAATTCCCCCTTTCAATGAGCTGTCACCCACCGCACATCATATTTTCATGAATTTAATATTTTGAACATTTTGTCAACTTTGTCTTCATATTTCACGAGCATAAACATAAAGGAAATTATGTTGATGCTAAGTAACAGCTTCAAATGCAATCTTCTTACAGAAATATGTACGTCTAACACCGCTTCTATTTTTATTGATTGCTCTGTGCAAAAATATTAAGGCATAAATACTAGGAGAGTTGATTCATTTTAATTTCTTTACACTTAGACATGGCCTCAGTCTAAAGAAGGATCTAACCAGCGTCTGACAGTTAAAGATTAACAGTCCTGCCATCCCAACAGGCTTGACAAAGGAGCTTAACTTAATCCTTAAGGCAGTATAAGATGTCTTACGTGTATTACTGCACAGGAGCACAACTTTAATAAACACAGTATAATATAATTTTCAGTAGTTTTACTGATGTAATGTAAAGGATATGAAAAAAAATATGACAGATTATTTATTTTCCAAGGAAAACAAAATAGAAACTTACTATTTTTTTTGGAAGACTACTTTTATTTTGAACTTTCAAGTCTCAGTGCTGTGCACAAACTGGTACACAAAAAAAGCAATTCCAATAAAAAAAAAAAAGACAAGCAGATGCAACCCCCATCATCCACAATGAAGAGGTGATAGGACTACAATTTCAGCTAAACTGGTTTACACAAAGCTCTGTTCTAGCTGGTTTTACTGCTGATCTCAAATACAAGGTTTTTCACTTCCTGTGAGCACTGTACTCAATTTTTAAAAGTCTCAAAAACTTAAATAACCGTTGGTCCTAGTGCTTAGCATGACATGGCTGAGATCACCTCCTGCAGCTTCAAGTCAAATTAATCTTTTTTTTTATTTGCTACAGACTATGAAAATTAACAATCATACCTGAAAGTTCAAGAGTTAGGACAGCAATTGTCATGTTAAAATGATTTTTTTTTTCACATTATGCACTACAAATAGGATATGTCATCTTCATAACACACTGAAAAATATCCCTAGGAAACAGCATGATTATAAAAAATCATTTCTGAGAAACTTTAATAAAGCTGATGCATCTCATCATCAATCAATTTATTCTATAAGTGTCTGGGAGCACTGATATAAGCATAATGGCTCTGTCTGTTTTTAGCATAAAGTCTATTTCTACAGTGCTCCTGACGCAGTTTCACTGTGTTCCATATCAACGTGAAGCTCTGAAACAGGATTTTTGGTCCTGTGATTGTCTCAAAGCAAGATTTGATCTGAAGATATGTGCCGTTAA
This sequence comes from Piaya cayana, assembly GCA_013389865.1. NCBI lineage: Eukaryota > Metazoa > Chordata > Aves > Cuculiformes > Coccyzidae > Piaya > Piaya cayana. The sequence continues at coordinate 101,576 of WAAB01005337.1, forward strand.
AGGTTGTGTGTGTATGCATGTCTAGGATATGTTGCTATTCCACCTTGACAGCAGTACGAGCTCTGATGGAAACTGCCCCTTCTGCTGAAGGCCAGGATGCTGTTCGAAGTTCCACATCAGCACAGCTGGGAGTGGAAGGTGAATCTAAAGCTTCATTTCACTTTACAGGCCACAGTGACCACAGGCATAATTAAAGGTATCTGAAAGCTGTTGTGCATTGCACAAATTGCTACAGATCAAAAGCGATCTCTGTGCTGGAAGAAGTCAAGACACCCAGAGATATCCTCCTGGCCCTGATATCCCTCCTCCACATCTACCAGCTGCACAAAGCACCTCATTTATGCCCTTAAACCATCAGGGATACAGCAACACAACTCCCGAGCAAGAATATTAATTCAGCATATCTTTTACTAGGTTCACAGCTTCCTTGTGCTGCTACTGAGGCATAAAGCAGGTACAGCAAAAGTGAAGAATTTAGCTCTAGTTTGACTCTACTTAAAAAAAAATAAAAAGAGCTTTTGGCTATTCATAAAAATTAAAAGATAATTCAAAATTAAATCTATTAATATGATAATTACATATGGAACCAGTAACATTAAGGCTCAGCAGTCTTTCAATAAACAGTGAAGGTATTACTAAATACCCTTTCAGCAACATTTCTTCACTGACTGAAATTAAGATCTAGTCATCATCTCCAACGAAATATACATGGCAAGAATACTAGAAAACATGAGAAAATACAAACATTGCAAATGAAAATAAGCTATGTATATAGAAATAGCTAACCAAAAAACCCCTTAGCTTCATTGTCAAATATGATTTTCTAAAGCAAAGCAATTAAAATCTTTTCTTTGATAAGCATGTGCCCAGTGAAAAGAGCAGATTTTATCAGAAATGGTGACTCAGATGACTAAATCACGCTCTGTGAACTTACTTCAGGGTCTTGTTTCAAACTCTGAAAACCTGATCGACAATACCATTTCTCATATCGGGCTGCTGTACAAAAGAGAAATGCTGAAAAAACAGCCTTTTTTTCGGTAAGTGCAATAAACGTGGCAATCCAATAATTAAAATTTAAGTAACAAGAGCACTGAGGTATGTAAGTAAGCAAGGTTTCCGAGTGAACACTGAGAAGTGTGCAATTGCACAATAGATATGCAGGCTATGGTTACATCCTCCAATGATATTAGGTAGGAAATTCCTGGTGGTGTGACAGAGGACTGAAAACGCTCCACGAGACCACGGTTAGGAAAGCATTAGGATATAGACTAGCAGGTTTTTGCAGGCAGTTTCAAGCAAATCCTGACCACGTTCCATAAACCCAACCGCAAAGCAAGCTCTGCACGTGCATTGTGATTGTAGGATATGGAGAAGCTCTACGGTGTAAGCTGCACAACCACGCTAAACATGCTGCTGAGCCCAAGATAATAAACCCTGCCTCTCAGTCAAGCTTATTAGTTCTGGCTTAGCAACATGCTAACTGCAGCTCCTCAGCTGCCAGAGCAGAGCCAGAGCATCTCCAACCAGCTCAAAGGGAGGGTAGAGCACGCTCTCGTCTGCTGGCAAAATCCCATACAGACATATGCTTAGACATCGTGTCAGCTGGCAGTTGGCAAGAGGGGGAAACCCTCACTGAAGTGCTGGCTATTATGTGTAGTCCCATTCACGTCCGAGGTACTTCTCATGGATAATGTGAGCGATATTATAACAAACTGTCTCCATCTTCGTAAGGCTCATGAATCACTATTAAAACCAGAAAGAAATTCAGAGCAGTGTTACAAAGGGAATACATAAGCAGACGAACAAATGGAACTAGCGGTGACTTTGCCATAGGTATTTAATGCGTAGAATGTATTTTGGATAGTCATCAATAATACCAATAATGATCATTTTATGGAATTTGAGTGTAAAGGAAGCGATTATCTAATTGTGCAAGCACAGGCTGATGAGCTGAGGAGGAACAGGCAGTATTAACTCTGCATCACTCTGGTAGCTCCAGCCAGAGCACTGGCTGTATTTTGAGGTTTTCTGTTCCAATTTAGGGTCAACCAATATGCCAAGACCTGTAAAGTTAACCCTTTTACAGTAGCACTAGGAATAAAATGGACAGCAACAAAATTTAGGAGCACATTTGCCATTAGCTCCGTGTCTGAAGGACTGACCCAAAGATGCCCAACCAAAAGCCACAGCGGAGCTGAGAACGGGCAGCGCAGGTTTTACAACAGCACAAGTTCCCTGTGAGCCTCTGTGCTCTTCTTAAAAACCAAGGTAAGGTTGGGAGACCACTGCTTGCATGCATCTGGCCAAAAGCTTTCTCCTAAGGACTATGGACAAGTCTTGGAAACACTGATGTTTTCTAAACCTACCTTTGCTGTGGCCAAACATTCAATCTCTGCAAACAGAAGGTGTATATAGACGGAGTAGCTAAAGTTAAAGAAGAGCTAGTATTTGGAATGAGGTTTCAGTGGAGCTGGTAAGCAGCATGTGCTTGGTGATGAATGCAGGCTCTAGAAGCATATTTCTCCGTGAGCCATTTCTTAAGCATAACAATATTCCTTTAAATTCCCCATGCACAAAGCCTGATACAGACGTACATTTGCACAAACTTGCGCTGTTGAATTTTTCTTTCCCTTAGAGATAACTGTTAGACTGATGCTCTGCTGACTGTTATTACATCTACTTTTATGACCTGCTATAGCTGAGGGCAAAATATATTCTAATTTGATACTGTCCAACAGTACAAAATTTACAGAATATTTTTGCAATATCAACACCGTGCCAGTACCTGAAGATTCTAATAACATACTAAAGTCAAGATACAATATTTGCTAAGCAAATATGCATATTCCAAATGTATTGACTGTTTACTGAGAAACACCCTCCTCCTCTTTTCCAGGTTATTTCTTACTAAGCTATCCATTCCATAATGGAAATTTTTCTACAGCCGCAATGAATTCTAACCGGGTTGTATTCAACAACAAAGTACACATTTATATATGTTCTATGTTATTTACAACAGTCTTGAGTATTAAATCTGAATTAGGAAAACCTGATCTATGCTGCCTGTATACCATATAAACCCATTTTGGTTCCCTTCTCTTGGGCAACTAACATTTTGCACTAGTTCACAGTCACTGTGAAGAAACATTCTAGTAATCTGTTAAATATATCAGTTTGCCCATCCCGTATTTTAAAATAACCTTATCTTCTTCCAAAGACTTACAAGGTTCTGGCACAAATCTGGGATTTATCATTGCAGTTAATACACACATTGTGCTTCTCTTCCATTTTAGTCTCTGAACGCAGTCCAGGCATGATGAGCATTACCAGGTTCATCTAACCTCAGTTCAAATGTGCTGTGTTCTCTGTAGGAATGTGTGCATGTTTCTCAGCAGCCAACCCTCTTTCATCTAACACCATCAAGGGGTATCTCAGAGCTCCACTCCTCCATTTGTATTTTGCCCTTCTGTTGCAAACAGATTCTGTTTTCAGTTCTCAGCAGTTTTTAGTTCTGTCTTGTCCCCTCACTCCCTATGTGACTCTTCCTTTTAACTGTATTTGGGGTTTTTTTCAGAATGACAACGGAGGACAATTAATAGTAGTTTCTGAATTGAAACACTTTCCTTTTCCAGATGATATCAAGCTTCAGTAATTAGCCTGGTCTTAACAGTTGAAACTTTAACTATTAGAGCAAAAGAGTGATGACTAAAGGAGACTGTTTAGGGATGAGGTGAAACCTCAGGATGCTTCACCTTCAAAGCAGCTTTTGTGCTGTCACATCTGCTTAGATCAGCACCAAACGACTGCTGATTTGATCATAATTGCCCTAATTAGAAGTTCAATTAATACACTGAATTCTTACTATCAATGCCACCTCAGCCTCAAGGATGTGCATACGGAGTATTACTGAGAAATACAGGTTAAACTAATAAGGAAGGTCACTGGGAAAAGTAAAGTACCTGCAGTCTGCTGTTCTGAGGATATCACACAGTTAGGATGACACTCAATATCCACTTATGCCCCAGGACAAGCAGAAAGGGAGAACTTAAGGAACTCTATTGAGAGATATCCATCAGCTGTGAACAAAAATTACATTTCCTGTCATTGAAAATCTCATTTAGTTCAGACTTGCTTCCACTAAGGATTAAAACCCTTCAAAGGAACACTTTGTCTTCTCAGGAAGACAAAAATAGCCTAAAATGCTGACAGTGAAAGACTGTGTGCAAAAAATGCCCAATATGGTAACTTTAAATGGTTATCAAATGTAATAGGCTTGAGCAGATACCAGAAATATAGATGTGGTCATTGAATCTAATGATGAACAAAAAAAAAATAAAAATTAAGGGGTTTTGCACAACAGACAGACAAATCTCACCAGCAGAGGAAGTGTCACCAATTCCCTGCCTGGAAGTATTTTGTATAACCATCAAATAAAGATTTTTGCATGTTCACAAAAGAAGATAGGGAAGCAGACAAGGGAAAGAGACAGCGCCCACTTATGAAAATAGGCACGGGATATTCATAAAACAGGAAAGAGCATATTTCCCCATTCATCACTTTTCATGATTCAGGATAAAAGCTATAATCCAGAATCAATCAAAAACCAGAAGCGCATAATAAATAAAAACATCTTGACGCTTCTGCAATTTTTCTTCTATAAAGAAGGAAAAAAAAGAAAAGAAGAACTTTGTCTTAGTCAGCTGCAAAAACAAGATAACATATTATGACCAATTTCATGGTAACAGATACTGCTGTGAGATGTGACTTTTTCAAAATATGAGAAAATTAAAACAATATTCTGCATGAACTGTCTTGACCTGATCATCTACCTACTATTCATGTTTGTACTGAAATCAATCATCAAGATTTTGTGTTACAGGCCCTGAAATAATCTTTTTTGCCTCAGTTTCTATGAGAGAATAAAGCTACATCACAAAATGTCACAAGTGATATGGGCAAGATCTTTACCTGGTAGAAACTCCAATACAGTCTCTGTTTGCAGTAGAACAACAATGATTTCCTCTTCTTTATCTGCTCAATAATGAGGAAACAATCAGAATTCAGCCAGTTTGTGGCTGGCCAGGTTTTTCTGCATCACTTTACATGAATGAATGTAATAACGCCATGTATTAGATGCATACAAAACATCTTCCCATTTTCAGGGACATCTGAATATTTAATAGTACCTGTACTTTCTTTAGACGATTCTTTCAAGCAAGAAGTCCTGATCTCTTCACTATCTCTGCTAGTTAGACTTCATCTCTAACAGTACTTATTTTAGAAAGAATTACACAATACTGATAACAGCAAAATATTGCTTGCTTTTATTATCCGGATAGCTAATATTTGTGTTCTCTCAAACGGACACTGGAGTCAGAATTCTATTAAAAAATCATCCAAGTAGAGAATATGGCCTTCTTTAGAAAATAAATGCATAAACTCATTCGTACCTATATGTAAGCATTTGAAAATAAGTTGAAAAAGGGGAGATTTAGATCAGATGTTAGGAAGAAATGTTTCCCTGTAAGGGTAGAGAGGCCCTGGCACAGGTTTCCCAGAGAAGTCATGGCTGCCCCATCCCTGGAGGTGTTCAAGGCCAGGTTGGATGGGGCTTGGAGCAACCTGATCCAGTGGGAGGTGTCCCTGCCCATGGCAGGGGGGTCGGAACTGGATGGATGATCTTTAAGGTCCCTTCTAAACCAAACCACTCCATGACTCCATGATACCTAAGTCAGAACAGTGCCGGGCTAGGACTACTTGTTCTTTGCAGAGGTGCCAAGCAACCCAGAAAACAAGAAAACACACCATCATTTCCCATCACTGCTGTGTGCTACTGCACACCAGGTATAACCGTCTAGCACACAAAGAAGCTGCTAAAATTTTAGACAAAGGATATCAAAATGAATGAGCCTAGTATTATGGTGTGTTAGGCTGAAAAAGCACACTAGTGCAGCAGCTCAAAAGGGAGAAAATACAAACACCCAAGATTGCCATAACTCAAATGATGAGTAAATCTGGCAAACAATTGCCTCTCCTCAGTACGTGTGTTCAGTTACGTTCTCTGACTGTTGTGGTCGTAGGTTTTTTATCCATTTATCCTGTCAGCTATATAAAGGTTACAGCTTATCAGCGTAAAAGGTAACTATAGTACCTTGAACAACCTAAATAAGCCAAGAAACTATCAAAACAACTCAACGAGAGGCTCTTTGGACTCACATATTGCCCAGCTCTCCGACAGACAGAAGTGTCCCCCAAGAAAGTTATTCTAGAATAAAGTCTCCCCCTTGTGGATCTCTCACATAATAAAAGCTCCATCAAATACTTAATTGCATAATAAAGTCTGTGCTCCTTCCTTTGTGGGTAAGAATTTCAGAGGCAAACAGGAACCCGCAATGAAATCACAGTACATGGCTTACTTCAACTCAGTGGTTTCAATCCCACTTCAGGCATGACAAGCTGTTTTGTTATAAGATACCTTACAATTCTGTGTCAAATTCATCTGAAAGACACTAAAACTCTCAAAATAATGTCATTCCTGCCCACCTCCACCTAAGTTAGCTTTCAAGGCTGGGTTAGTGACTCCCCCAAACTATTCAGCTCAAAACCTTCAATGGTTTAACTATTTAGGTTAAAGTTGAAAATCCAAACTCTTTCTAACTTATCAAAAAGAATATAAAACATGGCAAGATTCCCCCCCATTTTAAGTGCACAAAGCTTACCATCCTAGAAAAAATAGTTCAATCCCAGAATAACTTACTGTGCCTCAGAAATTAAGAAGCTATAGCACTGTTTGCAGAATGACTCTTCCTCAAACACTTCATTAACTACACCATTCTCTGATCTGCAGTAATTTAAAGGGATCACAAAGATTTCTTTGCATATGATAATTTACATTATCATAAATTAAGAAATCATTGTGATCGCTTACATTACCATGTTGATCTCAATGCTCTCAAGGTATTTAAACATGGTTCTAATAAACCATAAAGTTTGGCTGTAAGATAGAATTTGATTATTTTATTTTGCAAGAAACAAAATCCTTGATGTATTGAAATACTATTCCATTACACCCATGGTCAATTCATATTCTATTCGCAGTACCAACTGTTGAGTCAATACCGAGTAAAAAGCTTTTTAACTATCCAGAGACATGTTCGCACATTCATTTCAGAATAGTAATATAATGGTTAAATATTTATTTCTTGAAAGTTCTGGAACAGCGCTAGGTTTCCCACTTTCATTAACAGTCTCTTATTTGTATGCAGTAATTGCTTTAAAAATATTAGCATTGTAATTTCTTGCTAGCACTATGATAAATCAACAGAAAGTCTTATCCCCATGCCTCCTCACGTAAGAGCATAATTCTGCTTCCCTCGACGCCAGTGACAAAACCTCTTTAATTTCAGGATTACACTCAAAGAATTCATGAAAGATGTTGCTATGAGAGTCTGGGACTCCTGTCCTTTCTAATTGTAGCTAAGCAGTGCTAAACCTGGCCACCAGCAGCACCTGGAAGGGAAGATGCTACTTCTCCACTTCATTTCGGTCCCTGACCTCTCAATAGCAACTATCAGCAAACCATGTTTTCTGTTCCAAAGGTGAGAGGTTTTAGAACAGAAATATCTGATGATTAGGAACAAAACTACCACTCGTCCATTCCAAACATCCATCAGTAATGACTGTCCACTGCTGTTGGTCTGGGACACGCGGAGGTGAAATGCCAAGAACCAATCTCTGGGTCCACTGCACTTCTGAACGTTCTTGTTTTAAGAGTTCAGTCCAACAAAATGAAGTTTGCACTGCTAAACCGCAAAAAGCTGCTCAAGCTAAGAGTACAGGTTCTGAACTCTGCTGCTTGATTCAGGGGGAAAAATGGCAGTAAGAAACAAAACATCACAAATCTGACTGAGTGACAAGAGACTCTTGCAAAAAGGCTCTTTAACCCAGCAGAAAGAATATTACATTACTCTAGCTGTATTCTCAGAGACTGCCTGCCTATCTTGACAGGATGGATGAGGAACTACAATTCTTACTGAATATAAAATAAAAGGAGGAAAATAACCGGTAATTACAATATTTCAAGCTGTATTTTAAAAGCATTGGTACTTTGCTTGATTTTCTAGCTATAGTCTCCATACATGATCACTCAGCACAGCTAAATGAACTGTACTGCTGCCTAATACATGATATTTCACAACGTGGACAACTCTTATATTTCATCCCTGAAGAGAAATGTTTATACTACCATGTAATACAGCTTCTGTATGCGTCCATACCAATATTGTAAGTATGGATTAACAATCACTGTAGTAATTATCACGTAGCTTCTACATGTATGTGCATATTTATTCTCATTAAATGCATCAGAATGTGTACGACATCACAAACATGAAACTAGATTTTCCTATTAAAGGAAGCTATGGGATCTAGAAACAAAGTCTTTCTGAAGTTAAGAATGTTTCAACTCCT
>WAAB01005337.1:110918-132344 GCA_013389865.1 Piaya cayana
ATTCATTTCAGAATAGTAATATAATGGTTAAATATTTATTTCTTGAAAGTTCTGGAACAGCGCTAGGTTTCCCACTTTCATTAACAGTCTCTTATTTGTATGCAGTAATTGCTTTAAAAATATTAGCATTGTAATTTCTTGCTAGCACTATGATAAATCAACAGAAAGTCTTATCCCCATGCCTCCTCACGTAAGAGCATAATTCTGCTTCCCTCGACGCCAGTGACAAAACCTCTTTAATTTCAGGATTACACTCAAAGAATTCATGAAAGATGTTGCTATGAGAGTCTGGGACTCCTGTCCTTTCTAATTGTAGCTAAGCAGTGCTAAACCTGGCCAGCACCTGGAAGTGGAAGGGAAGATGCTACTTCTCCACTTCATTTCGGTCCCTGACCTCTCAATAGCAACTATCAGCAAACCATGTTTTCTGTTCCAAAGGTGAGAGGTTTTAGAACAGAAATATCTGATGATTAGGAACAAAACTACCACTCGTCCATTCCAAACATCCATCAGTAATGACTGTCCACTGCTGTGGGTCTGGGACCTGTGGAGGTGAAATGCCAAGAACCAATCTCTGGGTCCACTGCACTTCTGAACGTTCTTGTTTTAAGAGTTCAGTCCAACAAAATGAAGTTTGCACTGCTAAACCGCAAAAAGCTGCTAAAGCTAAGAGTACAGGTTCTGAACTCTGCTGCTTGATTCAGGGGGAAAAATGGCAGTAAGAAACAAAACATCACAAATCTGACTGAGTGACAAGAGACTCTTGCAAAAAGGCTCTTTAACCCAGCAGAAAGAATATTACATTACTCTAGCTGTATTCTCAGAGACTGCCTGCCTATCTTGACAGGATGGATGAGGAACTACAATTCTTACTGAATATAAAATAAAAGGAGGAAAATAACCGGTAATTACAATATTTCAAGCTGTATTTTAAAAGCATTGGTACTTTGCTTGATTTTCTAGCTATAGTCTCCATACATGATCACTCAGCACAGCTAAATGAACTGTACTGCTGCCTAATACATGATATTTCACAACGTGGACAACTCTTATATTTCATCCCTGAAGAGAAATGTTTATACTACCATGTAATACAGCTTCTGTATGCGTCCATACCAATATTGTAAGTATGGATTAACAATCACTGTAGTAATTATCACGTAGCTTCTACATGTATGTGCATATTTATTCTCATTAAATGCATCAGAATGTGTACGACATCACAAACATGAAACTAGATTTTCCTATTAAAGGAAGCTATGGGATCTAGAAACAAAGTCTTTCTGAAGTTAAGAATGTTTCAACTCCTCGATCTGAAGGATCTAGACATTTAATCTACTGCTAATGGTCATTCATGCATGAGTACATACCAATTCTGAATAAAGGCCATTCAGCTTCAGGTCATCCAACCAGACAGATAATCCCAAGATTCTCTACGGAAATTAAGGAACTTGTATTGTGAAAAATCTACCATCCACTGTCATCTCACACTGTCAACTCCATGCCATCAAAATAACACTGAAGTCCATTGCTGAAGTCATTCCTCCCCGTAACCTTTCCAAGTCTGTTGCCCTCACACAACAGGCACTTTTCATCTTCTTGCAGACCTTCCTCTCTCTTCCAACATCATGTCCAACATCACAGCTACAGAATTTTATCTTGCTCTCTCTCAGAAGAGCTCTCCTAATATTCCTTAAACCTCCCTAATTCTTCCATTTTCCCTCACTTTGGGCTGGACTCTTTATGCTGATTGCTATTTAAGCTGTCTTCTCTGCAGACTCCAGTATCCCACCCAAAACAGATGTTCTCTGAAAATTTTCTACCTTTCCTCGGTTCTGGCAATCTCTCTCCCTATTCTCACCATCACTGAGCCCACATCCTTCTTTATCCAAATCAGTAACGTCCGTGATCTTTTGTGTTCTCCATTTTTTAATCTGCGGGAAACCTATGTATGCGGAGACTGTAAATCCATGTTATTCATCTGGGTCTGTTAAAATACTAAAACAACTACAGCATTAAGAGTCAAATCTGAGCCCTCCTCTCCCCCATCATCTCCTTATGGTAATACAGTGGCCTCACTGCTCTGCATACCACAGTGGCACAGCTCTCTGCATGATCTCATGTGCATTAAAACAAGACAAAGCAAGCTGGGAACACAGCAGGGACTGCACAATCTTCTTTTTGACCCCCAGAAGTTATACAGAGAAGTTATTAAAGCTTCAGCAGATTATTACTATCAGGCATGAGCTATGTGAAATGAAATTCAGAAGTGGGGTATCTGTGAGGTTTGGCCCACATTACAATGTATTAAAAAGTCAGAGCATCAGCTTTCTCCAAAAACACAGGGAAACACTAAAATTACCCTGGAAAACAGTAAACACAGAATAGCGATTTTAAATATGTTCTGTTAATGAGCAACGTTTGGGATTCAGGAGAAATCAATGTAAGGGGGTGCTAATCAATGCAAGAAGGCTACTCACACATCCTAAAAACCTGCAGATACCTTTTCATTTATTACTGCCTACAAAAATCATGTGCATATACACCTACAACTCATCACTACAGTCATGTTCAAAAAGACTATAATTACAAATTAACACCTCAAACAGCAGGGAGCCCCACGACCACACTTGCTTCTTCTATACAGACATTACATTTGAGAATTTCCAAGAGAACCGTGTAAGAAAGCAAATAAAGCCTACAAGGGACCATCGTGAGCTATTTTTCTGTGTTAAGAGCCCTACAGACAACACTTGCATAGAAAGTGAAGCCAGAAGGAACAATAAAAATCTCTGTATATCAAAGTCACTAATCTTCACACAGTACCTCTAAACTGAGCTCAGTAACTTGTTTGACAACACATCTTTCAGAAGGATGTCAGTCTGGATGTGAAAACATGAGAAGTCAAGAATCCTCACTTCCCCTGCTTATTTTTTTAACTGCAAGAAGCGTGCGTGTACTAAACATTATCCAGGGTTTTTGCAGAGAGGGGTCCTTGGAGTTTACAGGTAAACGAAACAAACTGAACACTGCACGAGTAGAGCAAAAACTACTGTATCTCAAGTACCTCTTCAGCATGGATGTGCTACCTTGCTCACTTTATGCCATTACGTCTGTCCTGTAAGACACCGAAAGCTGAGTCTGCCTATCTCTAGTAAACAGGTACTACAGCCTGAGAATCCAGCCTGGTAACTCCTGCGTCAAGGGGAGGGACATCATTTTGTTCATCATTAAAGAGGTGCCCCCGGTTTCTAGAACAGAGACTACAGTTGACAACTTCTGCTTCCCAGGAGGGGGGTTGAAAAGGTCATTTGTGCAGAAGACACAGTTCTCTTCGCTTTCCGAAGATGAGATGAGCTAAGAATAAACACCTACCTATTGACTTTCCCTTGAGTTAAAGAACTTCCTTCTTTAACCCTTCCTAAGAGCTCTAGAAACACACATTCCGAGCGCACCTCTAGCATCCAACATCAGGCAAAAAGACATAGAAACACAGAATCACCAAGTTAGAAGGGAGCCACTGGTTCATTGAGTCCAACCATTCCCATCAATCACTAAACCATGTCCCTCGCCCACCCGTCCCTTAAACACCTCCAGGGAAGGCGACTCAAACCCCCTCCCTGGGCAGCCCGTTCCAGTTCCTCCCATCTTCTACTGGGAAAGGGAAAACCAACACGCGGTTGGACTCGATGACCCGGCGGGTCTTTCCCAACCTAGAGATTCTGTCTTGGGAGGAGCGGCTGAGGGAGCTGGAGAGGGGGAGGCTGAGGGAGCTGGAGAGGGGGAGGCTGAGGGAGCTGGAGAGGGGGAGGCTGAGGGAGCTGGAGAGGGGGAGGCTGAGGGAGCGGCTTCATCACTCTCTACAACTACCTGAGAGGAGGGTGTGGAGAAGGAGGGAGCTGGGCTCTTCTCCCAGGCAATAGAGGGAGAAATTTCTTCACTCAGAAGGTTATAAGGGAGATGTTCGAGTCCCCAACCCCTGGAGGTGTTTAAAGACGAGGAGATGAGGGGCTCAGGGTTATGGTTCGGTAGCGGACATAGTCCGCTACCGAACCATAACCCTGAGCCCCTCATCTCCCAGCTCTTCCCCAACCCAGCAATTCCAGGACTCTCTGGCTGCGAAGACGAAGGCTTTTGAGGTCTCACCTTGTGCTCCAGGACGCTGATGTAGCCTTCCAGGAGCCCCGTCCCGGCGGGGAGCACGGGCGGGGGGGGGCTGGGCTCGGGCCCCGCCGCCGCCTCCCGCTGCCTCCGGGGCTCCGGGCGGCCCCCGCCGATGCCTCCGTACATCAGCAACAAGCTGGTGCACATGGTGGTGAGCGCCAGGCAGACGGCCAGCCCGTGGCGCTGCGAGGGAGAAAATTTAAAAAAAAATAAAAAAAAATAGAGAGGAGGCTTCAGCCGGGCTCCCCCTTCCAGCCCGCACCCCGCTCCCTGCAACTTTCCCCCCCGCTAGAGAGCGTGGAAAAGTGTGAAACCGAGCAAACCCCTTCCCTCCTCCTTTTTTTAATTCTTTTTCTCTCTCCTTTTCCTCCTTCTTTCTCCTCCTGGCCGTCCCGCCCCCATTCTCTCCTCTCCCCGCTCGCCCCCCCCCCNATCCTCACGAGCATCGGGGAGGGGGGACGACGACACCCGCATCGCGACCCCCCTCCAGCCTCCTCGGCTCCCCGCGAGCTCTTTGAAAACCCGCACCGACGCGACACGAATAAAAGAAAGCGGGAGGAAAGTTGTTAGCCGGCGCCGCCGGGGGTTCCCCCTCCCCTCGGCCGCGGCCCCGGGGAGGCTGGAGCGTGTCCGCGGTGCCCGGGGCAGCCCCGCCGCGCCGCCGGAGCCGGGATGAGCCGCGCCGGGGGATCGATGCTCTCTCACCATCAGCGTCTTCATCTTGAGCGCCTCCCGGCCGCCGCCGCTCCCCGCTAGGCTCGGCATGGCGGGGGAGCCGCAGACATGGCTCGAGCCGCCGTGCCGGGGATTAGAAGGGGGGGGAATTACAGCCCGGCCGGACCCTCCGAGCCTGCCGGAGCCGGGGCCTCGGCTGCCCCGCCTGCCTCCGCCCCCGCCCCCGCCTCCTCCCGCCGCCGCCGCTGCCGCCGCGCCCGCTCCGCCGCCTGGAAGTTAACTTCTGCCTCCCCTCGGCCCCGCCGGGCCGGGCAGCGGCTCCCCACGAGCCTCCCGGTGTCCCCCGCCTCCTGTTCTCCCTGTAGCACCGAGACCCGACCCTCCCGGGGCTCCGTTTCTGTCCCCCCCCCCAGCCGAACGCCCGTCATTGTCCCCCCGGGGCTGGCGGCGAGTCTTGAGATTGATTCACCGCGGTGAGAAATCGACGCCCTCAACTCCTTCTGCGGCGCTGACAACGCCCTCTCCTCCCCGAGCCTTAAAACCCGGTTTCACAACCTTTAGACAGGAGCTCTCTTCGTTTATTAAAGTCAATCTCGCGTCTTGCTCCCCATGGTTTCTGCAGACGCGCGTTTTCCCACGCTCATAAGCAGCTTTCTAAAGTTTCTGTGTTTCTCTCTATTTTTTTTTCCTTTTGTGTTTTAATGGTGAGCGTTTCGGTTTCGAAAACTTTATTAACAGACTTCAAATTCCATAGATCTCTTGCTCTGGGAGCTCCACATTTAGAGACATCTCCCTTCTAAACAAGCCATTTTAAAGTTGCTTAATCCTGTAGATTTCTTCCTCTGGGAATTCCACATTTAGAGATGTGTCCCTTCTAAACAAGCCACTTTAAAGTTGCCTAATTTATAGAATCATAGAATCACCAGGTTGGAAGAGACCCACTGGATCATCGAGTCCAACCATTCCTATCAAACACTAAACCCTGCCCCTCAGCACCTCATCCACCCATCCCTTAAATACCTCCAGGAGAGGTGACTCAACCACCTCCCTGGGCAGCCTGTTCCAGTGCCTAACGACCCTTTCAGTGAAGAATTTCTTCCTTCTGTTGAGCCTGAACCTCCCCTGGAGGAGCTTGAGGCCATTGCCTCTCATCCTGTCCCCTGTCACTTGGGAGAAGAGGCCACCTCCCTCCTCTCCACAACCTCCTTTCAGGTAGTTGTAGAGAGCAATGAGGTCTCCCCTCAACCTCCTCTTCTGCAGGCTAAACACCCCCAGCTCTCTCAGTTGCTCCTCATAATACTTATTCTCCAGCCCCTTCACCAGATTTCTTCCTCTGGGAATTCCACATTTAGAGACGTGTCCCTTCTAAACAAGCCATTTTAAAGTTGCTTAATAATTACATGGATTTCTTGCTCTGGGAATTCCACGCTTAGAGATGTGCCCCTTCAAAACAAGCTATTTTAAGGTTGCTTTCTCACGAAGTTATTAAATTGACAGCATAGCATGAAAAGAAAAAAAAATCCATCTCCTAATCATGAGGAGATTTCTCTTGAAATTACTCATGGAAATAATAGTTCTAATACATGGCTTCACATCTAACCTACAGCTATATAACATTAAAGATTACATTAAGGAGAAAACGATCACCAGGCTAACTCAACCATGGTCACAATAGCTGCTTCTTCAAGGCTGGAATTGTCATTGAAATGCATTTTTGTCTTTACTAATTCATCGGAGGGCTCGCAGTGAGACAAATGCCATCTCTGGCACTGCCACAGCGCGCAGCGTTTAGTGCCTTTTAAGAAAGTAAAAAGAAACAAGAACGTATGGCACACGAGCAGATAGCGCAGTAAACACGCTTTATCATTTCGGGGGAGGATGCCACATGGCACGTGTGCTCCCGATTTATTCAGTTTCTAGGTTTGGTTTCAGTAGTACCAGTTGTAAAGACGAACTGGAGCAATATACGAAGAATCTTATCAGGTCTTGGTAATTCCTTATTGCGTGGTTGCACTTGACACTCAAATTAGTGAAACAAAGGGCCAACTTGATGAATCACTGAAAGCAAATTATCTGTGGCTCTCCAAGGCTCCCTGCAAGAGGCTACAAAAGGCAGTTCATGCATTTTACAGGCTGTTTAGCAGGTTGCTGGTGACTGACCTTTCCAAGCCTTTCTAGTATCGTTTGCCATGCCAAACAGAAGCATCGTTTTTATGATTTAGGCTCATGGCTGTATGTTAGACATCTGTTACACAGTATGTCTGACCAGATTCATTAAACTTATGGGTCTGGGTACAATAGGCTGATTTAAAAAAAAAATCTACTGATAAAGGAGGCAAACTAAATTTTCTAATTTAATGCTGAGCTTGGCTTGAATAATGTCCAGCTTTCTGCTTGTCAAATATTTAATTAGATTGCCATGATGGTCATAGACGGTGTTCTTGGCAGTCAAATGCTCACTGAAACAAATACAGTAGTGTAATGTAAATCCTACGGAGGTTTTTACGTGTAAGCATGGGAACTTCAGAAACCATCTGGAAAACAGCCCAGCTATTTAATTTAATTTAATTTAATTTAAAATTCCTATGAATTAATAGTTCTAGATATCTGGAATTGGGTTTTTTAACACTATTGGGATCTATATAATTGTAGATATGCATTGTAGATACGCATAACTAACCCAACAGTTAGACTTGCAAAGAGGAGAGGAGCATAGGCTGAGCTCATAAACATTTAAGAAACTTGGAAACAATACAAAGAACATCTTAAAGCCCACCTGACTTCCTGCTTCAACCAATTTATTTTCAATATGCAAGGGGTATGGCTCTCTTCCCTACACCAGGAGAAAGAGAGGCAGAGCTGTGGTTAGGCTTGGCAATAAAGTCTGACTGAGAACAGCTTCTCATCCGCATGGAAGAGACTGGGTCGCCCCTCTTCCAATTTACTCTTCTCATTTTCACCTTTCTGGTAGCTTACTGGGTGACGAAGTAGTCACGTGAACTAAAAACCTGCTTGTGGCAGCTAAGATGCAACTGACAAAATAAAGATCCGTGTGGAGCAAGAAATCCATGTAAGAAATAGTGATGCAGAAAGAGACAAACTTCTCAAAACTGAGAGTGGACTGGGAGTGAGAGGGCTCTTTCACTGATTGATAAATAAATCTGCTCAAACAGCAACTTCCCTTGAGCTGTCTAGGTGAATGAAATAACTATCTTTTTTATAATGCATTTTAGCCCAGATTTTCTTCCAGGGATTTCCTTGTGTGGATACAAAACACCCTTTCAAAGAGCAGTCTGTTTCTCGTGAAGTTCATACAGAGGCATTCGTGTAGCATAAGCTATGCGTTAATATGATGAACAATTATAAGCTTACTTTCCACATGGTTGGCCTGGAATGACTACTTGAGTAGAGACTTCTACTATTCATCTAGGCCAGTGTATCTCAGCAACCAGTAGCCAAAAAATTCAGTGCCTGTTAGGATGAGGGCAGTGGCTACTATTTCTGCTGATGATCCAGTTGATGTTCGACAGGACGTTTTCCCTGAGTTCAGTGTTTGGTAGGAATGGTTGGACGTGATGATCTGGTGGGTCTCTTCCAACCTGGTGATTCTATGATTCTATGATTCTATACTACTTGTGTGACTTCAGCAAACCCCACTCTAACCCTTGGTCTCCTTCTCTCCTTTCTGCTGTAACCAGAGGTGGATGTGTTCGTGTGTGCAGTCGCTACACAGAATGGCTCCAAATGAGAAGCTGTCTCTACTCTTCCACCCTGTCACCTCCATGGAGCAAAAGCCCAGACAGTCTTAAATGTTTAATTATTTTGGGTCTCACTGATGGCGGTGTGGCTCCTTTGCTGCAAAAAAAAGAGGCTATTTAAGAGAACTTGTTTACATCTGTGCCCAGTTTTAAAGAGAGTAAGAAAATGGGTTTTTTTTGTGTGTGTATCTACCACCTTTCATGAGAGATTGAGAAGAAAAGGGATCCAATGTGGCAGAAGTTGTTAAACTCTAGGTGAGTTCTGCCTGGTGCTGTGCAGGAGCGCTGAAAGCACTTCATGCTATGTGTATGAAGATGTTTTTCAGAAAAATACTGGTGATAGAAGGGTTGAAAATAGATGGGAAGGGGGAAGTTAATTGTATCCGGACCACTTTGGTACCCTTATGCCTTTGAAATGAAGAATCTGAGTTACTAAGATTCTATACATGACTAAGCATGAGAAAATATTTGTTAAAAATACAATCCAAAAGTGACTCATGTTCAAGTCGCATCATTTTGTCATTTCCATTATATTCTGTGGTCTGTGAAGCTGTGGATCTGTCTCCTCGAGAGTAAAATCCTGGCCCCACTGAAATTAACTCTTCTACATCTTTTATCCCTCTTTGCTTGCTGGGGCAAGGAGCTCACTAGCAAAGTATAAAGCTCTCACTTCCAGCTCTGCAACCTCATGAGGTATGAGCTTAAACCATGATCACTAGCGTAGAACAGAATATTACTTGTCCTGGGCCTCTAGCCAGTGACATTTGGGAGAATGGCTGGGAGTGCCACATTTCAGGAGGGAGAAGTAACCGGATTTGACTGACTAGCTAGAAAAATGAGACTAAAGGTGCTAAGAAGGTTGGACTGTAATGAAAGTTTGTATGGATTAATGAACAGAGGGGCAGTCAAAGGTATGCAAGAAACAAAATATATCATGCTGATATCAACTCCATGTGTTGTTTCATTATTTTTATATATATATATATATATATCTCTAACCTCTTTTTCCTGAGAGAAAGAGCTGCATTTTTGCATTGCAAACACAACCAATGGAAAACACTCAGCAGCAGCCAAGTAATGAGCTTACAATATAGATTTTTCAAACTGCCCAGTGATTCATGAAATGCTTTTTGAAACTGGAAATATGCATTGAGGATTGGTCAAAAAAAGGTAGGAACAATATTATAGATCAGTCAATACTGTCTCTCCTGTATGAAGGCAGGCTGCCTTTGAACTTCTGACAGAAGCAGACGGTGATAGATGCATAAAAAAATTAAACGTTGCATGGAAATAGGAGTGCAAATGAAAACAGAAGGGGGAAAATAGTGAGATAAGATCTGCTGAATCTGCTATTTTTTCTTTTCTATTTCTCAGCTTTCTCCCCAATCTAGGAAGCATAAATAAAGGCATTGGATATTTCAGAAACAATCTGTCTAGCTCAACCGAATGGGCATCTCTGCTTTTAAGACCACATGTGAAACATTTGCTTCATTCTAATGACTTCTTTGGGGTTGGAGGGGGCAGTTAAACAAGGCACATCTGGAGTATAGAGCATACTCAAAATTCCACGTCTAAAGTCAGAAACGTTGAAGGTTGAGAATTAGCGCATGAGGCTGCAGATGGAGCGTACCCGGTACCATTTGTGGAAGCCAAAAGGCACGATCAGAAACTGTTCTTCATGGCCTTTTGTTCTACCATCCACCACCAAAACAAAAGAAGGAAGACATACATAATCTGAAAAAAAAAAAAAAGCACAGATTAAATGTGGACTAAAGCAACTGAGCACATAATTACTATAATCTGGTAAGAAATTGGCTGCATTTGAATATTCTGGGGGTGGCTTTTCTGTAGTATAAGAGAACTCAACAGGATCCTCAACGGCTCAGCTTTCACTGTACATCTGTCTGTTCCTTTGCAGAGAACGACTCCACCAAAAAGAAATCAAAGTGTTAAATGGACCTGAATTTCCAAACTGTTAAAAAAATATTACCAAGTAAATATCAGATATGAAGCATTACAGCAAAAAAGGAAGCAAAGAAGGAGAAGTGTTCATCATGTATTGGTTTGCAGTTATTTATGTCTTATTAGAGAGTTGATTGAAAACTCTCCTGCTATTACTAACACAAACTCAGAGATACCAGAGATCACGGCTGAGGTGCCATCATTTTAAAGATATGTAGATAGTGAACATGTTTATGTAGTTTGCTTAGTTAATTGGCATTGAATGTGAACTCTGGACCTACAAAAGCATACAGAATGGCTCTAAAATAATTTCCTCTGTCCACATCTGGTACTGGAAACCACCCTAGAGACCTCTTCTAGTGAGATGAATAAGCAGTGGAGGAGCTAGCCTGAAACAGTGGGAGAGTTTCTTCACTGTGGTGGATACCTAATGAATGCTTCAAACCAGCTGCTAAAACAGATGGATTGTCTTCCTTTGTGATGTGCTGTGTCTTTATTTAAACATTTCTCCCATATTATTGATATCTGTCGCTCTTAAACAAATACAGAAAAAAAATCTTCTCCGTTTCATACAGGATGGATATCTTGTGAGTCTACTGGCATCTTCAAGCCGTGGATTTGAGCAAATCCAGGAATATATACACTCATTTTTCTTTCTTACACTTCAGGGCAGATTACCAAGTTCAGCTCAGCTGCAGAGCTGGATCCAACATTTCCTGCAGCAGCTGTACCCTCCTTTCTTTGAACTGCTATTAATACTTGTTATCACATTTTCGAGCCTTTGTCACCACCACCTGCCTCATGTTTTTGATTCAAGTGACAGAACTTAAAAAAAATCCTGTACTTTTCCCAATCATGGTAAATATTTTATTCAAGGTGATGATTATATATCTATTCTCTCCAATAAACTACACTGCCAGCTACATACTGACTCTAGTTTTGCTGCAGTACTTTTACTGCCTTCTGATGATTTCCTTGGTGGGAATTGCTTTTGGCCTTTTGCTTTGCCGAATTTCTCCAGAGACAAAAGCATTCTAATCAAACACTCTAATTAATCTAATTGTTTTATTTTTCACTTTTGTTTATGGTTTGTTTCAGTTTAGAAGGGATTATTTGGGTGCCTCCTTTCTCTACTGTAGTTCTTGTTTGTATGAAATATCTAATTTTATTTGTTACCAAAAGCCCTTGAGCTCTTTAAGGTTTGTTCAGTTCTCCTTGTGATCAGTACCTGAAATGTGAAGCTCAGCTCTGTAGGGCTTGTGCTGTTTCTGTCCCGAGTTCAAATAAATGAGGCCTTAGGCCATTTATGGTTTAGACCATAAATTCAGATGTCAAAGGAACAGTTGGTAACGTGACACAAGCTGTTCTTCCTCATTGTATCAGTTTCCTCAGCTCAGTCTCCTACTGCTTCATCTCTGTCACAATCCCGAATCACTCTCCAACAACGCTCACTCCATTTTGGCGGGTTCGGTTTCTGTCCATTGATAAATGAGAGCTTCTCCGCTCCAAAGCAATATCAATCTGGAAAATGTGGAGCTTGGAATCGGAGAGCGTGTCTATACTGGCACGTTAACTCAGGCATGGAACCGCATCACTGTGACTAAAGCCTTCTGGGATAAAGCTGGCTCACATCGCCCAGCTTGGAGCCTGTGCAGAGGAGCTCGGGTCCATCTGCACATCATCTCTGACTCACTAGCAGTCTGTTAATTTGAAGCACTGCGAGTTATGCTTCAAGAACTTTCAAATAGGAAAGAAGAACAAAAGCTTACCGGAGAAGCGAAAACAATAGGTATGATGCATTAGTATAAAATAACAGAATAGTTGCTCAATGTTTGCTCAGTCACTGGTTTGGGACATTTTTATTTTTATATAATTCAATATTCTGGTGGTAAGCAAGTGTGGACAGCACTGGACTTTCCTCCTAAGTGAGGAGAGAAGGAATTATCTGCCAGTCATGTAGCTGGCTCTGTAATTTTTAATCAAAGGAATGACTAGCAATTTCTTTAGGTTCCTCAAAAAATTTTGTCCTGAGCACTGTTCATCTTCAAGCATTTTCTGCACACTAACTAGTCCTCACAAAATCCATTTGTGGTTTCATCCCTGTTTACAGCAGATGGCTGTGTACTGAAGGTAAGGAATGATGTTCATTGAACTCCAGCTGTCACCGTATAGATATGAACACTTAGTACCTTGGGTATCGAAGCCCACAAAGCCTGAAGTCGAGCACTGAGAATTAGAAGCCTCTTTTGGAAACCCTTACTGATTTCTCAAACCTCAAATTTCTCATTTCTCAGCATCACTTGAAGACTGCTGCAATAGCAACATCTTCCCTCTCAGTTAAAAAAGTTTCAAACAGAATTGGGCAGAAAGTGACCTCATACAAGTGCTGGCTTGGAACATCATTTGACTTCCTGTTTCTGCACATTTCTAGCTACCATAAACTATGAATCCTCACAGTCTCTCCTTAATTACCATCAACGTTATCAAAAACTGGTGCGACATACTGGAGACTAATGGGTCATTGGAAAAAATATGCCATCTTCACTCTTCTCCAAAAGGCAAAGATGAACTATGACAAGCTCATTTCATGAGAAACTGGGCCGGTCTCTTTTAGCACAGATGCTAGACACTCAATCCAACTCTGGTTCTCAGTTTCCTCTTCTCAGTTTCTGCAGGGGTTTTGCTCAGCCTTCTTTGCTTTACATCATCTCCTCAGCCAGCAAGGCATGAGGACCTACAATAAACTATGCAGAGCTGCACCAAAAACATCCAGGAGTGTATCATCAATGTAATACTTTCAAATTACACTGTTCTGATTATCCCAATATGTTACACCTGCAACTAACACCTGTCACAAACCTTTCTCAAATCCCTCCTCCTCATCTTCAGCTAGAACCACCTGCATTCATTTTCTCATTTGTCTCCCTTCCTTTCTTACTTCCGTTTCTTCTTTTCTTTTTTTTCTTTTTCTCCCTTTTCCAGTCATTGAGTATCTGCCCTGGGTCCTTCCTGCCTACAGTTTCCTACCACCTACTCCACCATGTACTTACCCAACCCGTGCAGAGCTCCATAATGTTCCTGCCTAACGATGAGTCTGCTTGGCAAGTTGCTTTTCAGCAGAGCTCTGGCTGATTGCTAGCACAGCTTCTTATCTGTAGCTATATTATTACAGCATGTCTTTTTGATTAATTAGAAATGCAGCACCGTTAAGTTTTAGTTTCACAGTCTGGGTATTATTAACTAACATGCAGAAGAAAGAGTGTCCTGTTCACATCTTTATGTGTTTGAAAGTGAGAGAGGAAGGGAAAGAGTTTAGAGAGGGGCAGAGAGTACATGCAGCAAATATAGGTACAGGGTGGGAAGCACTTTGAGAAGAACGTCAGGAATAAACAAGGTCATCAAGATCGTCACAGACAGCCAAGAAGTCAAAAGAGATATTATTACGAACAGTATTAAGTCTGATCTGTACAGTTTCACTCACACAAACAGAAAAGAAAGCTTTGGGGCATAAAGTGTGCCCTGGGCTGCTGACATTTCAAGCCAGCTAATTAGGATTTAGGAAAGGAAGTAGAAGACAGTGCACAGAGGAAGCATGGTGTGCAATGGCTGCTCTCCGAGCATACCAAATATAAGGGAAATATCATTAGTATTAATGAATCTTAGTAAATCTTCGTTAAAAAACTTAGTAATTAAAATAAACTTAGTGAAATTGTGGTGTGAAGTGAAGTAACATCTCTTCTTCACCCTTCTTGGATCTCAACATCTGTGAAGAGGACTACATACTCAGACCTGGTTGATTGAGCGATATATAGAATTATTTAGGTTTGGGTTCTGGAATAAAGATGTTTCTTCCCTGCATGCTGCGCTGTCTTGAAAATACAACTCTAGATCTAAGCTGGATCTTCGTCTTAACTTTCATCTCGCCCAAAGCTGCTTAGTCTGTGTACGCATGGGCTGCCCTTCCACTTTTCTGGTCTATTGCTATTGAATTGTTCATAAATTTCGCAATCATTAAACAAGGTTAGCCTTCACACTTCAAAAAGAGAACGTCTTTTTATTGCGAGCTGATGTTGGCCATTTTTGTGCCTTCGTAACATTAGATTATGCAAACCAGGTGCTGACCAGCAGTTACTTTGCAGGCTGCAGGGTGCTGATTGTGGCAGCATTAAAACAGACCAAAACATATAGGAATATGGGATATATGGATCCATTTTATTCCTAAATGCAGGTATTAACAAACCGGCAAAGTTATTGGCCAATTGACTCAAAGTATAAGCATTAAAATAATTCATCCTGAACAATACGTGGTTTTATTTTATGTTTAGTACAGCAGGCTCACCTGCACAAATTTGCTGTGCTTATTTAATATCCTCTTTAAGATGAAAAATGATGCCAGTCCTGTGGTAATAGCATCTTTTGACGCTGAGAAAGCATTTCACTGGATTGAATGGCAGTTTCTCTTTACTATGATGGAAATTTTAAAATTTGCTGTAAATGTATTGCATCAGTTACACTATTCCGAGCAAGGATGCATGCTAATGTCACAATACTATCTCAATTTTGACTTTTGAGGGAAACTAGTCAAGGGTGCCCACTTTCAGTGCTATTTTTTGCTAATGGAAGCAAACCAATCTTTGAAAGACTGGGGAGATTGGGTGGAGACTCTAAAATAGGATGCATTAGAGCTGAGAGCTTATATTGGCAGAACTGCCCTTAAAATGATGTCCCATTTTGTTGTACATTAGTAACCCTTTGGAGACTCTAAAGCAGGTTCTTCAAGGGAACTACAGTTCCTAAACAACTTCCCAGAAATGCAGTGGGTTAGGATTTAGCCAAAGATTTTGGAGCTGAAGTGATAATAGCTGTGGAAACGCTGTGAGTCCCTGGCTCCTCATTAAACGGAAAACTCAAATCTGAGGACCTTAACAGGGGCCTGCACAGGGCACAGAGGGGCTGCAAATGAAAAAAATGCTGTGCTCTGAGCTTGGATATCCACATGATTTTATTAAGGAAGAATTCTTTAGAAACCTTATGGACTGTTCTCCCATGCTGCGATCACTAGGATGGTGTAAGGAAGAAATGACACCTCCCCTCGCACACCACTGTGAAGAAAAAGGGGAAAATCCTTACGGCTTCTCAAAAGGCTCTACAATTGCTTTATTACTTTTTGTCAGTGTTCTGGAAGTCAGACAGAAGTATTAGAACAAATAAACCTTCGCCTCTACAAACAGAAAGTAAATACCTTCAGTCAAATCAGGCATCACGTGAGCAGCTGCAGCACAAGCTCTTCCTTCATTTCCTGGCTTTCTTCTTCCCCCACATTAAATGTCAGAACCATCTTCTTTGATATTTTAGACTTTTCCTGTACTGCTTTCCTGCACGGCTCTCACATTAATAATGCTAAAAGAACATCCTCCCACGCTGGTGCTCTCCAGTACACATCAGCCTTTCCCATCCTTATTTTATGTCACCGTTCTCTCATGTGCCAGGTGAGTTAGGAGCTCCTTGCAGGTAGGTGTTGGCAAAGGTACTTCCACTGTGAGATCACTTAGAACTGTAACCTATACACCAGTCTCAGTGCTACAGATTTGAGAAGTCAGAATGAGTCCCTGTGGTAACAGAGAAACAGGTGAAATGTTGAAATGTTGTTACCTGATGACACTAACCAAACAGCTGCCTGCAATTTATCACAGGCTTCTGTAATTAACTGTAACCATGTCATCATTCTCACTATGAAAAAGATCGCAGGTAACATTGCATGGCCAAGGACATAAATTACTTGCGTGGACTGTGATTGTTATGGTCGGACACAGAAGGTGATGGGAGATTCATAGAATCATAGAATCACCAGGTTGGAAGAGACCCACTGGATCATCGAGTCCAGCCATTCCCACCAATCTCTAAACCGTGTCCCTCAGTACCTCATCCACCTGCACCTTAAACACCTCCAGGGAAGGTGACTCAACCACCTCCCTGGGCAGACAGTTCCATTGCCTAATGACCCTTTCTGTGAAGAATTTTTTCCTTCTGTTGAGCCTGAACCTCCCCTGGTGGAGCTTGAGGCCATTCCCTCTTGTCCTGTCCCCTGTCACTAGGGAG
Source organism: Piaya cayana (assembly GCA_013389865.1). Lineage (NCBI taxonomy): Eukaryota > Metazoa > Chordata > Aves > Cuculiformes > Coccyzidae > Piaya > Piaya cayana. Next base: position 127,577 of record WAAB01005337.1, read on the forward strand.
AAGAGGCCACCTCCCTCCCTTCAGGTAGTTGTGGAGAGCAGTAAGATCTTCCCACAGCCTCCTCTTCTCCAGGATAAACAACCTCAGCTCTCTCAGCTGTTCCTTATAAGGCCTGTTCTCCAGCCCCCTCAGCAGCTTCATTACTCTTCTCTGGACTCGCTCCAGAGCCTCAACATCCTTCTTGTAGTGAGGGGCCCAGAACTGAACACAGGATTTGAGGTGCAGTCTCACCAGTGCCGAGTACAGATTTAGTTGGCCCTCTCAGAAATGTCTACCTACCACTAGGTCTAAACAATACTTGCCTTTCAGTAAGATGTTAAACTGAGGTATCTACAGAGGGAAAACCAATCTGAAATCCTTAAATGCTGATTTTTTTTTCATTCCCACACTAGACAGAGTGTTGCAACTGAAGGAAATTTTTTATAATTCATTACTCTTATTCTCCTCTTATGCTTTTTTGTATTTATGGACTTGCAACAAGCTTAAATATGTGGTGATGTAAATTAATTACACATAAATTCAAACATTTGGGGATAAAGCCCTCTAGTTACCAAAAAAAAAAAGGAATTTCGCTAAGTGCTTAGAAGTTAAATACAAAATCAGTAAATAAAGTTTAACAAAGGTAAATTGAAAGGCAAAATGAACTAACTCTGATGAGTTAATGTAATTCCCTTCTGGAATGTTAGTTTCCCTGCTATAATTAATTTTAAACACCAAACCAGTATGTCTGTTTTTTGATAATTATAAAAATGCATTCATCCATGTCCTTGCAAATTATTAATATTTATCATAAGGAATATCCTGTAGACACTAAGAATCAAGGGAGACACAAGTTTTCAGCAAATTATTCCACGGCTTTACTAAACAATAATGGACTTCTAAATACCTGTGAGTCCAAGCCGAAGAGACATGTAGGGCTAAATCCTCAAGCTTCTGTCCTAGCATCTACCTCACAAATCGCTCAGGCAAAACTTGCACTGAACCTAAAAATCAAAGATTTCAGGTCTGCAAGTGTGTGATACTGCCAAGTATCCTACGTGCTCACTTCATTCGTGGTCCACTACTGAGAGCCAAGAGTATCAAGTGTTCTAAAGGGATGAGGCTATAATGATGTTATAAAAAGATTATGAAAGCCCCTGTAGTTCTCTTCCATTTCAAGGATAACTTCAGCGATAAGGAAACTGCATCATGACACTTTTGAGTTACTTTCTCTGACATTTCAGCAACACCGATTATCAGTAGTTCACGGATATTTTTAAGCCTCTCAGCACATTTGGACCTAAAGCTTCACACTTGTAGGAACTCAGACTCATCATCAGTAGCAATGAGAAGCTTCCCTTAAGTCAGCAGGGGTCAACAGGGGTTTTGCTTGCATAGAAGCAGCTGGATCAGATGCTTGTGATCTAGTAATATGTTCATTTACTGGTTATGATAAACCTGAAAAGCAGAAACTGGAACCAAATATGAGGCATGGCATTCTGCAGTTTCAAAAACTTAGGTTCAATCTACCTTCCTTTTCCATTTAAAAAACGTGAACCCCATATATCTCACTAATTTCTGAAATTATATCTGATCAGAATATACTTATGTTCAAAATATGCCGCAGTCCAGAGGCAAGAAACAGAGCAATTCCATAGAACAGCTAATGTGTGTGCATGTACATGTATACACTTTGAAGTGAGTATACACATTAAGAATTTCTTGGTTGATAGGTTAGCTCTTAAACTTTAAATAATTTGTTTGAGTGAGGAAGCCGATACAGTAACAGCAAGGATTAAACCAGCAATCATCCATAAAACCTGTTATCCTCTTCCAAAATTATAGGCAAACATCAGTTTACATATTCATGAATTGGTGAAGAACAAGTGTCATCTGCACAGGTTAGGAAAAGGGAGCTGAACATTGGTGGGAAAACCAGGAATTCTGCGGCTTTTTAATGTTCCTTCAACAGACTGAAGGAGCATGGGTTTCAGAAGATACCCTGAGTTTTTCTTTTCTCATTTTTCTGAAGCAGAGCAGCTCAGTTCTGTTTGTGATGGGGACTGTGTGTACACAAAGGAGCAGATGAGACAGAGCTAGATAAGAGCAGGCAGAAGTGTGTACTTTGTCCCGTCTCTGCCCAATAAGCAAAGGAGGCAGGAGCCACAGCAATGTCAGTGCAGGCAGGTGTGTCTCACTCCATGCACAGGGTGACGATGCAGCAACTGGTGATTCTACACGCAAATTAGCTTATGGCAAGACTCAACTTATGGCAAATTAACTTATGGAAAGATTCAAATCAGCAAGTTAGCTAACGTGCTAAATACACCCGTAGGCTGAGAAAAGAAACTGTTAGATTTAGAGTAATCCAAAAGCATCAGAGGTATACGGGCCAACCATCATCGTCTAAGACAAATGGAACAGTAGATGATGTTTTAAGGATGAATAATTCTTGCTTCTGGAAGTGAAGTGTTTTAACTGGTTTGTGCTCTCTCGCTTTGATCTGACATTCCAATTTTGTTCACCTTGCTGACCACCAGGAGAGGAGTGAAAAGACCTAGAGTGTGTGATTGTAAGGTGCTATTTTTTATGTCAGCATTCTTCATTATTGAGTTGGCTGTTTATGCTGCTGATGTGTAATGTTGTGAAGCAGATGAGCTGGTAAAGTATGAAGGGTATTCTATAACCTTTGCTGTACTTCCAGTTACCTTACAGTAACTTAGAATGCAGACAGGCTGCTCTGAGCAAAATCAGAACACAATAAGATAAACTCCATTAGGAGCTGAAGTACTAGGGCTGTTGCTGAAGGACAGCAAAGTGGTCTAATTAATAGTTATTGCATCAAACTCACGCAGCAGTTGCTGTAATGACATTGATGGTATTGATGGCATTGAGATGAAGTTTGGTTCAGAATGGAAATGAGCAGAGTATTCATCTTCAACTGCGTATTGCTGTAGGCAGCGGAAGGCCTCAGAGCTTCTTTGTTTTGTTTTTCTGTTGTTTACCTCATTTTCCTCGACAGTGCAGCTCCAAGCGATTAATACGTAGATTTACGCGAGATGGAGCAAGTTCATTTCAGTGGAGCCCCATGGCTGACACTTGGCTGTACTGAAGAATGGGCATTTGTTGGTTTTTATCCCTGCTGTTTGGGTTTTCAGTGACAGCTACATTATCTAAGGGGGTCTCCTGACTTCTTTATGCATTTTTAAAACATTTCTCTCCCTTCTTAGGTTTGTGAAAGCGGTCAGCAGCAGGGATTGTCAACTCCTGCATCCTCAGATAAGGTTTCATTCTCATCAGTATTTGATTTCCTTTCAGACTCCTGATGATATGTTTTCTTTCTTTCACTCTGCTGATGTATCTGTTTAGCTTGTGTTATTGTTCAGAAATAAACACATCGCAAAGTCTGCGAGTAACCAAGCTGATTTATGTAGGTAGATGAGGTCTTTGTCAAATGTCAGGGTCAGCAAAGGTCCTATCTACTCTGGTATTAATGCCCACAGTCTCGCAAACACCAGTTATTAGTATGAAATGTCAAATCTCAGAACTGGCAAAAAAAAATCACTGAATAGGACCAAAAAGTTAACAAGGGAATCCAGAGCTTGGAATATACCTCAGGAATTCATCACAATAACTGACAGTCGTAACAGTAGTACTTTGATTCTGAATGGGTCATGCCATACAACTCCGCACAAGAGAGCCTCTTCAAAAGAAGAGAGTCAGAGTTACATTTGCTGGATAAAATCTTTTTCCAGTAACTCTGAATTTGATGGCAAAATTATTCTTGACTTCAGCAGTAAGAAAGATTTATTTCCTTTCCTTTGTCCAGATTTCACTCACTTGCTACGTGTGCTTCAAGGTTACAAGGGTGGGTCAGAGGTGCAACCAAGCATCCTAGGAGTTTGCTCAGGTAAGCAGCTCTCAAATACCCAGATGGACAAAAGTTTCTGCTACAGAGCGTTCCAGACCTCCAGATGCATTGTACAAAGCAGCTGTAGCACCTGTTTTAGACACCTGCAGATTCTGCTCATTAAAGGAGTGTCCTCTGGTGAAGATCTGGTGTAGCAGCTCTGAACTACCCACTTTGGAAGAACCTGTTAGGAAAATACTGCCCACTCCAAATACCTCCCTGGCCGTAGAAATAGCCACTTGTGATAGAGGTCAGCCTTTGGTGATCTACCTTACTTTCTACCTCCCTCAGCAGCAGTAACCTGCTGGGTCACTTGGTGCCGAAACTTCTTCAAGCCAGTATTATCTGTAGCTCAGGAGCAAGCTTATTACTTGCTTTCTTTATGTTTTAATTTACTTTCCCTGAAGATAACACTTCAAAGCAGCAACTGATGTTCTGTAACCGCATTATTGGTCCACCTTAATGCCTGTTTACAGCCTTACTGCTTCTCATTTACAAAGAGAAAGTGCCTGTCTGTGCAGGAGGAAGAATGTAAATACAGGAAGTATTGTAGAGGCCTAGACATATTCCCAAGCATCACCATTAATTTGTATACTTAGTTTTAGGATATATTGTGGGTTTCAGTCATTCTAATTTGTGAATTTGTAACTTAGTAAGTTTGCAGATGACACTAAGCTGGGTGGAAGTGTCAATCTGCTGGAGGGTAGGGAGGCTCTGCAAAGGGATCTGAACAGGCTGGACTGCTGGGCTGAGTCTAACGGCATGAGGTTTAACACGGCCAAATGCCGAGTCCTGCGCTTGGGGCACAACAACCCTATGCAGAGCTACAGACTGGGTGAGGTCTGTTGGGAGAGCTGCCAGGAGGAGAGGGACCTGGGG
>WAAB01005337.1:132520-172196 GCA_013389865.1 Piaya cayana
CCAGGGGAGATTTAGGCTAGAGATTAGGAGGAAGTTTTTTACGGAAAGGGTCATTAGGCACTGGAATATGCTGCCCAGGGAGGTGGTTGATTCGCCTTCCCTGGAGGTGTTTAAGGCACGAGTAGACGAGGTCCTGAGGGACATGGTTTAGTGTTTAGTGGGAATGGTTGGACTCGATGATCCGATGGGTCTCTTCCAACCCGGTGATTCTGTGATTCTGTGAATTTGTACAGTGCCTTAAACAAGTTATACGACTTGATCTTGATTCTGCACATCAAAAAAACTCCATAATTTTGCAGTCCAAATTGCAAATATGTTGATTGATGGATGCTGACTGCTCCATTTCGCCAGGTATACATGGCACAGAGCCTGAGAATTCACCTTTCCTGGGATCGCCCTCTGCCATTCCCTGGCTTTTGTCATGACAACTTTTTCAATCATTTGCAAGGCTTGTCCAACCACTGGCATAGATGAAAAGCAGATGTGATTGTTACTGAGAACATAACACGGCAGTAGAAAGAGAGATACCAAACCTTTTCATTTCCAAATAGCCATGAATTTCATGGTTATTTTGGTTTGTAAGCCCCAGTCCCAAATTACTGAATACAGGAGAATCTCAGCAAATGTCAACCCGTGTAAGTCCATCAACTCCAAAGCAGTTACCAAAGCAAACCTTAGAGAGGATTCTGCTCTTTGCTTTCCCCAGAATAGAAAAGGTTTCTTTTCATCAGCATTTCTATCAGTACCTTGTCTCACCATCCACAGTCTTACTCTGATATGTTCACGTGTGATCGTACATCAATGATTTGGATTAGGGGCAACTGGCTGGTGTTCATTCGGGATTCCCACATTCCTGCTGAGAAAAAATTATCAGCTTGGTAGTTCCACTAGATTTAGATCATTACAGCTGAAACCACAGCTGGATCCAGGGAATTTCATTGTCTGTGTTCAATAACTAATGAGCAAGGCTAATATTGTTCATGTAATATGGGCACAATATGTCCATATGATATAGGAACTATATTCAAACAAGGAGTCCCAAACTTCCCAAATATAATATACTAGGGGAAAGCTGAGCTAAGACTCAACAGATTTCTGTTCAGTTCTTCAGCTCAAATAAACTTTCAGCATCTGAGGGATGACAAATCATCTCATCTGCCAATGATACTTTGCTTGGTACAGGATTTGCAGAATAATAATACCTTGTACTGGCTACGACAAATTTTATGAAAGCCAAAGAATTATTTTACAGATACTGTTAGACTTTTAACAATCTATGTTCTCCCTCAAGATCTGTGTGGAAGAGGTGCTGAAATTTGGCCTCATGCCCTGACGTGCTATGACTGAAGTAACCTCCAAACTTTCCGAAGGTTCCTTGTATGTGGGTCTTAGCAGATGGCAAATACTCTTGCATTTTTCACAGAAAGCTTCACTACACTAATTCTGTCAATTGGTTAATAAATAGCTCACCCAAATCCTTCTTTTCAAGTTTACATCTGCTATCGTTTATCACCATTTCTTAGTATTTCATACAGTATTTACTTTCTGTTAGGTTTTTTTTAGTGGGTATCCAATGCACCTAAGGCTATTTTGCTGTCTACACCCCTGCTTCACTGTTTTTTTACCTTTCCATGGACTACAGAACGTTTGTTTGGATAATAAGCTTCATGGCTGAGTTGCTGCATTCAACAATATTTTCCCCCTCTCTTCTGCTACCACATGCAGGGTGGCCGTTCTGTCTGGCCAAAGTAAACACAGCAAAGCCAAGGCTGCCAAGCAATTTGTGTTTCGTTTGGCATTGCTGGAGCAAGTGGTGATGTGCAGGCAGTATGTGTGTTATCTGCATACTAAGAGCATCCTTCGCAGTCAAAAACTGGCTGAGGGAAAGCAAGGATGAGTAAGAATGCACAAGTTATCCCCCAAACCAAACGCTTTCTAAAACTGCATCAGCTTTAACAAGAAATGGCAGCTTCAGCCACCACTCACACCCTTTTATGCTGTCAAACATAAATGCAAAGGGAATGTATAGTACATGATTATCAAGTGGAACCACCAGATCTGCCAAGAAATTTGTGCACCTTGCCAAATAAATGCCAGTCAGGTTAGGCAGTACAGACACTGACTTTGGCCTTGGCACCTCTGAGCAGTCAATCTTTGCCCTGCTAATAAATGGTAAAGCACAACAGCATTTTGCTTCACCAACACACGGCCAGGAACAGCAATATCCCAGTCCTTGAACAGAAGATTTACCTTTCATTTTTAGATCTCTGCTCTTCTCCAATATTTCCCTCAGTTTTTAGAAAAATAATTTCATGTTCTCCTCCTTATCAAGCTTGTAGAATGCTCCTCTCTTACCAGTCATGAGCAATATTCTGTGCACTGGAGTGCACGAACTGTTTTAATGAGTTTTGGCAGAACATCAGATTCATTCCCCCTCCCCCTGTCTAATTACAGCGTGCCATTTGTGTCATTCTGGTTCAGGATCTATCAGCAGATCTATTAGAAACACCTATATCTAGGGGTTTATAAATAAGCAATAATAATGAGGTTAAAAATGACTGAAGAATGGCATGCAGCCATCATTTTTTTGAATCCTTTTTACACTGTTTACCCGGTTGGTTTAAGATGATTTTGAGGTCTTACAGCCCTGTGTAAAGAGCAGAGTTTCCTGCAATTAGCATGTGCTGTAAATTAATTCATTTTGGTACTTGAAGGTGTTTCATAAACTCTTGTAAAACAACTCAATGACAAGACAATTTGCGGAGTTTCACCCATGGTTCAAAGCCCTCATCCTGCAAGGACAAAGACACATTTTCTACTTTCTGTAATTTAGCAGACACATTTGTACCTAAAGGACTGAGGTGCTTAGATTCAAGCCTGGTGAAAGTCGTCAGCAGACCTAGATCTGCAGTAACAGGCTGAAGCTACTTTTCGCCCCTAAATATTTATAAATTACTTTAAAACAAGGCTTTTGAAAATTACTTTTAGTTTTACTTCTTTGCCAACCTTGATTTTGTCAGGACTCAGATTCTGGCAGAAAGATAAAGGAAAAAAATATATATATAAAAAATAGTTTTGCACATGGGCCAGCCAGGGACAGAAATTGCTACAGTGCAGTGTGTGCTATTCTGATTATTAAGGGCAGGACTTTGCCATCCATTTTTTCCGAACCAAACATGAATTTGGCTTGAATAAAACCTGCATGTGAGCTGATGAATGTGGTGCTCAATTCGCTTTTGCATTTTCTTTAGTTTTATGGATTGAAATATGTACACAGACACACATATCTGTGTACAAAAATTGCTGGTTTGATTTTCTAATCTGTCAGTCATCCTCTAGTAGCTGTAGACTGTAATACACCAAAGTCAAAACATATCCTTCCTGCCTGTACAGATGGGTCCTAAAGTTTTTTTGCGGTTATAAAGACATCAGCTTACACACTAATCAGATCTTACAATATTTACTGTCTGCTTAGTAGGAGTGATTTAGGGTCTACTGAAGCGATTTGGAAAATAAAGGTGTCTGTCTTCACAGTTACTGTCTTGCTTTAATACAGGAATGAGTCTTCTGCTTTGCTCACTCCTGTAGTAGGGCACATGTTCAACTTTCCTTTAAATCACAGTCCCAACTTCACCTACTGACTAAGCAGTCAACTACAGGGGCTTTTTTATTAACCCACCTCCTTGGCCATTCTGCAACCTGAGCCCCAATCTGGAGCTCCCCTCAAGCCCCAGGAAGGAAACTCCCCTATGACCTATGTCATCTAACCTGTCTCTTTAGAAGCAAATCACTGAGTAATCTGCAGAGTTCATGAGCTGTAGATCTGGAAAGATCAGGTGAAAGAATGCCATGAGGTTGGACAGAAAAGGATCGCTCCCCAATCGCAACTTCACCCAATTTAATGACCCAGCTAAGTGTAAGTCAATATTTCACAAATAATTTTTTTGTCTGCCTGGGGTCTCCTTCTGGTGTGCTGAACAACATGGGGATGAGAACACAAAAAAATAGAGATAATGGCTAAAATGAATGGCCAAGATAGAATGCTAGAATAGAGATAATGGCCTAAGGCTTGGGCAACACTAAAACAACAGGACAAAAGGAGCCCCTTAAACCCTGATGTATAGTTTTCCCTGTGGCCCCATACTGAAACAATCCATGTGTTATGTGATTCTGTCCTCCTTCATTCCTATGCAGCAGTCAGTGTCTGACCGACTCCATGGAAAGTGGCTCTATATACCTTCACTCTGCTACTGCAAACTCAGAGCAATCATAGAATCATAAAATCACCAGATTGGAAGAGACCCACTGGATCATTGAGTCCGACCATTCCTATCAGTCACTAAACCATGTCCCTCAGCACCTTGTCCACCCATCCCTCAAACTCCTCCAGGGAAGACGAATCAACCGCTGCCCTGGGCAGCCTGTTCCAGAGCCCAGTGACCCCCTCTGCGAAAATCTCTGCACTAACTCCCAATGTCACTGTACGTGAAATAATTTTCATTTAAAAATAACAGAAACCCATGGGTTCTACATTTAGCCTTTGATGATTCTGCATTTATAATATACCAAGGATTAACTCTCATCTCATTTGGTTTAGTGTTTTGTGGGAGTGGTTGGACTCGATGATCCAGTGGGTCTCTTCCAACCCGGTGATTCTGTGATTCTGTGATCTGCAGGCACCGGAGATTTCAGTCATATGTATAACTGAACAGATAAAAGATGTAAGAGCTAACACAGATGCACAGTTCCCACTGCCAATTCGTGTTTGGCTTGACTTGGTGGTAAAAGTGTCAATGCGATGCAAAGAAAAAGAAATAAATCACTTATTTAAACATACCTGTTATTTCCTATCTGTTAGACAAAGACTGTACGATAAAGACAGTAGTTTATCTTTTTCTTTCTACACACAGACTTATCAATACAGCATGGTTGATAATCTGAAGAAAGAAATGCTTTGTAGCAAGTCACAAATGCACAGCATTTTATATTATTGCAAGTCCACCTCGCTCCAAATCACTGCTTAACATGCTTTTTTTTTGCTGTATTGCATTTTCCTGTCTCAGCTTTGCTCTCTGACCAGTGAATGTCATGGCTTATGAGCTGACTGTCAGCCTTTGCCTGCTATCTCCTGCTTTCACCTACATGGCTCTTTCTAGTTGCATTATTTGTAATATGTTTCTCAAGGGCTAGCTTAGAAGTGGAGGATGGGGTATTTCTGTCTTTGCCTCTCTTATCCCAACATACAGGGTTATTCCCATAAGCAGCATCTGTCCTGTTTGCTCTTCCTTCTTTGCTTTCATAAACCAAGAATGTAGTACAGTCTCTAGTTTCCCCCTAGATGCCTATTTACATTTCCACAGCTTAAAAATTTCCATAAATAGAAAGGTTCAAGGGGCATTTCAAGGCTGACAAGTTTGAAATGTGGCTACTGTCCTACAAGTGAAGGCTGCAACAGCTGTAACATCCAGATTTCCAGAAGTGCTGCGTACGTTAACTTTGCAGACAATGGGGTAATGCTAAGCACAAGTGTGGTAGCAAGTGCATTAAAAGCTCTGTTATTAAATCATTCTAAATTAGAAGTACAGGGGCTCCTTTTACCTACATCTAATCATCAGTACCTGATAACATCTACCTCTGCATTTTACTGTTTCACTTCTCTTGCTGCCTGTCTTCCCATAGATCCCTAGGGCAAGTGAAAACTTTACTCTCTAAATCACTCAGTCATGAACTTCTGTCTCTACAATCCCAACACATTCCTGGTTTTATTAGCTGGGACTGCCATGTACTGTTTTCTGCAGAACTGGCTGACATTGTTTCATTAAAGGGACTGCAGGTGCTAAAAAGGTGGTGTTTCAAGATAAAGTTGAGGAGAACATTCAGAAACTGTTGATTTTGTCAACCTTCAGTTTTCAGTTTCATTACAACCATCAATAAAAGCCACCTGCTGTTCTTGTAGGGGCAGAAGTAGGACCCACAGTGGCCACATCCAATTAAATTTTTGTTATCGTGCTTAAAAGATATTTAACTTATTTCCATCTTCAGGTATTTCAACACTCAGTAATCTGAAGTAACATAAAATATATTGGAATAAGTCATTGCTTTCTGGCTGTCAATTAGGGTTTCTATAGAGCTGGGATTTGCCTCAAACCTTTATGACTTCAAGAATAACATTTACCTGGCACTCAATTTTCCTATTTAGAAAGAAATAACAGTGGCTTCATGGGAATCGTGTGTAAGTAGACAAATGTAATAGTTATGAGACACTCCAGTACTGTTGAGAGGTGGCCACAAAGGAATTCAGGTAAAATCCATACAAGTAATGAAGTGATTCAGTGAGGTTTATAGTAACCATGTACACGAACACTTCAAGCTGGCCAAAATCTTCTGGATCACTACTGCTAATTAATGACCAGCCTTGGTTCTCCATTTGGTTCTCTGATTTCTGTCCATTTGAAAAACGGATTGTGAAAAAATGCAAAGAGAGGTTCACAGTCTCCTCGTCTGGTAGCAGGCTGAGAACTATTTATTCACACTCTTTTAACTGGAATCCTACTACCTGCGTCAACAAAACTGTGACACCTAAAATGAGCTGCAGGATGGCTTGGGAATACCTCTTTCCTGATCTTCTCTATGAGGCACTGGAACAGGTTACTCAGGGAAGTTGTGGATGCCCCGACACTGAAAGTGTTCAAGGCCAGGTTGGATGGATCCCCGAGCAACCTGGTCCAGTAGGAGGTGTCCCTGCCCAAGGCAGAAGGGTTGGAACTGGATGGTCCTTTCCAACATAAACCATTCTATGATTTGATGAATATTTTCTACGGCTTGGTTATTGTTCCTGAATATATATAGAAGGCTACATAGGGCCTGGATACAGCTACTTTGCATCTGAAAGGTAGCAAAAATAATTAAAAAGCTGGCCTCCTGGAGTTTAAGTCCGAAGCTTAAATTATACAAAAGAAAATATCATGAGTCATAAAAATTAAGTTTCTAGACAAAAAAAAAATGTTCATCATGGATCTAACTTTCATTACTACAACTTTTCATACTATGAAATGATTTTAAATAATAAGGATGCTCCCTGGTAGTTCCCATTAGTCCTTTGGTGCTTGCTAAAGAATGGGTTCACAGAGCAGTAGATATTGAAGTTTAAGGATGCGTTCTGACACAAAAATGCGAGAAGCTCTCAGACTCCTGAAAGGCATCAGAATACAATATAATCCTGCTGATAAAGAAAGGAAAATGACAAGCAGCCGGTACAGCTTCCCAAATGTCTACTGAAAGAATAGATGGTAGCGAGAATGTTCTGGAAATGAAGAGAATTATATATAAATGAGCAGAGCTGGACAAAGATAAGAGCAACCAAATGTGCACTGAGGTAATTTTAGTCAAAGAAGAAACTTTGAATAAAAGAGTATTTGAAGACATCAAGAAGGAAAAAAAGACAGTAATGAGAAATTAGACCAGGTAATAAATGATCAGGAGGATTACATTACTAATGATTCAAAAAATGACTGAGCTGCCTGCCCTGTGGGTTTGGATTGATTTTTTAAAAAGTTTGGGCTCTAAAAAAGAGAAATAAGAGAAGGTGGTATGGATAGTTAAGCAGCAAAGAAAACTGTTATCTGTGTATGGCTGGCTCAGGAGCCCAAAGCTTTTACACCACCTTTCCCTAGGGCAGAGTCACCTGGAGGCAACTGTATTTTCCACGCGTTTATTTTCCTTCACTTCAGTGAAAGTTTGCTGGACCCCAAAGTTTTCAACGAACTGTTGAATTTCAATGAAATTTGACTTCATTCTATTTCTACAGCAAGCTTCACTAACTTTTGTTAATCTAACCTAGTGGCAGGTGTCCCTGCCCGTGGCAGGGGGAGGGGAACTAGATGATTTGGAAGTTCCCTTCCAACCCAAACCATTCTATGATCCTATGATTCTATGCTTGTANCTATTTTCCTTTTCCCAAAACGCTCTAGGAAAAGCTTGTAAAACTTCCCGAGGTAGCCTGCTCCAAACATTTTGTCCTATAAATTGAAAGTTTTTCCTAACATCAGACTAACACTATGTGTTTCAAACACACCTATTTCATTTTATGGCAAGTAGACACAGGGAACACCCCCACCTCACCCCCCATCACTGTGCTCTTCAGTGCAATATTTCTTTCAAATGATTATTACATTCAGATCCCCTCTTCAGCGATCAATTCTATCAACCATTCATTTCTAAAACTTGTATTTTTCCTGCTAGCATTCTCTCAGCTTTCTCAGAATTGTCCCCACGTTTAAGTGTGAGGCAGCAAAGGGAACGCAGTGATGTTGGAGAGACACATCAGCACTAAAGTTTGTGGCAGGATTAGACACATTCCTGTTTCACACTTCAGGATGGTATTTGCTTTTTTCATCCAACATCACATTTGCGTAGTATTTCCTATTCAGTTTATAGCCAGATAATTATCTGCAGTGATTTTGCATAGCTTATCACTTCACAGTGTGTTGGTATTTCCATCTAGAGATCTGTCTGTATTGGATGTCACCTTACTGAGTCCAGAAAGATTTTCCAATATATCATCACCAGTGCTACAGACTAGGAGAGGTCTGTCTAGAAAGCTACCTGGAGGAGAAGGACCTGGGGGTGCTGGTTGACAGCCGGTTGAACATGAGCCAGCAGTGGCCCAGGTGGCCAAGAAGGCCAATGGCATCTTGGCTTGGATCAGAAACGGTGTGACCAGCAGGGCCAGGAAGGTTCTTCTCCCCCTGTACTTGGCACTGGAAGGACACTCATCCACAAGAAGGATGTTGAGGCTCTGGAGTGAGTCCAGAGAAGAGCAACAAAGCTGACGAAGGGGCTGGAGAACAGGCCNTAGGCTAGAGATTAGGAGGAAGTTTTTCACAGAAAGGGTCATTGAGCATTGGAACAGGCTGCTCAGGGAGGTAGTTGAGTCATCTTCCCTGGAGGTGTTTAATGGATGAGTGGATGAGGTGCTGAGGGGCATGGTCTAGTGTTTGATAGGAACACTTGGACTCGATTATCCAGTGGGTCTCTTCCAACCTGGTTGTCCTATGATTCTATGATTTTCAGTTCTAATCTTCCCCTTGCAGGCCCACCAATCCTTTTGCTCCCATATACATTTTGTTTCACTTTTTCACAATCTAAATCAACAGTGAAATGCTTATATAAGTGGACATAGGAAAGATCCTTCTGGGATTCCACTTGTTATGTCTTCAGAGTTTGATGTAGCAACAGCCTTCGTAAAAGACCTCTCACAAAATCTTATTAAAAATGTATTGAAGTTATTTTGGATACGATCACTGTCTCAGCAACAGGGTGCAAGCAAAAATTGCCATGAACAGGAGGCTGGCAAGCTTTATCTACAACAGTGACAGTTTAGAGGAAGTAGAAAGTATGTTTACTATATTTCATATATCAGCATATAATTTCATAATAAATTTGGCACTTTTATATTTTAGTCAAAGACAGAGAAATTATAGAGAAAAAAACCCTCTTAAATGTTAGAAATAAGAGCAAAAATAATAAGTATTAAATTCTTCCTCCAAAAATCAAAGTCATGCTTTGTTATGCTTTGAAGCACTGCAATTCTATAGAAAGAACATACTGAAAAGTCCAAAGAGACAGCCAAGCATGGTAAATTAAAGCTTATTGTGGAGGGCTGAGGCAGCCAAACCAGCGACTGGCTCTGGGTTGCAGAAATGTTGTATCACAGCCCAAGGAGGCGATCATCTTTCTCCTTGCATGGTTGGGGAGACTGCACATCAAATTCTGTACGTAGCTTTTGGCATCCTAATACTGGAAAGGTGTCAGTGAACTAAACATGATTCAGGAAAAACCTAAGAGATTAGGTGTAAATTAGAGAGGAGGCTTTTGGAGAAAGATTAAAATAACTAAATTAACATTTGCTAAGTAATGACTATAGGGAATATTATAACGTCTACAAATATTTGACAAGGAAGAAGTGGATTTTTTTCTGAGTTATGCAATGGACCATAATAATGAATTTTAAAATGAAGGCAAAAAAGCGAATATATTTGGAATACCAGGAGAAGCTTCCATACTCCATGGCCAAGATACGTGTCTACCAGGAATTAATGAAAACCTCTTTGTCAACAGGAGTGGAACTTGCATGAGAAACTCGACAAAAGCGAGGAAATGGATGTCATCTTAATGATCTTTCTGACTGCATGACAGAGTGTGATCTAACTTCCATCTAACTCTCTCTCACTTAACTGTATTAGGAACTAGACTCCAGATTCTATTTGGAGTATGGAGTTTGAAAAATAGGATCTTTTAGTGAACCATTCCAGAAGGCAGTGAAAGATGATCAAGTCAGGCAAAACTGCTATTAAAGGTGTCTCACAGACCTAATGAATAATCATTGCTTGCTGCTGTTAAAGAAGGATTGTCATGTTTATGTCTGCTCTTGTCTAAGCAGCAGAGCAGCAAGTGGAGGAAGATATTAAAGGGAAAAAGGACTATGCTGGTCACATGGACGATAAGATTAGATTAGATTCAGTTAGATTACTGGGAATCGTGGAAAGATCAGGGCCCCTCTCTCAGGTGACTCCCACAGCTGCATTTGTGTAATGATCCTGCTTTTTAGACTTCACTGAGAATTTCTCTGAACTCCATCCTACTTTAGGAGGTTTCCTGGTTTTAAAATATCTTATTTACCTGGATCAACAATTCATACTGTTAACAAGCGTCTTGTGCCAGTGGAACGAAAACCTGCTGGAATTTCTATGTACAGAATTTTACCCTTAGCTTGTGAAATATTCCACTCATTTGAGGAAAGAGCTGCAAGTGAAACTTTCCCTCAAAGAGAACCAAGTTCATAATCATACCAAGTGAGTCTGCCTGCTTCAACTTGAAATAAAGAACGTATTATGAAGTAAAGGAGAAATGGAATTTTAAATCTATCTATTACATTTCATTCCTCCGTAAGTGATCCTGCCTTATAAGTGAGAGGGAGGTCAACTGGTGCATGCCATGTATTTTGATATCCATTGTGTCTTTAATTATTTCACCCTAAGATTATCAGGTGCTTTGTAAATAAATAAGAGGACAAGGCCTGAAGAACCAGCAATCCAGCAAGGTTACAAGTGTTAATATAATCCCTAGCAAAGCAGCCCAAGATGCTAAGTAGAGAGAGCTACTCACTGAGAGCAAAACATTTGCAAGTATTCCTTGTGTTCAAGATTTTGCCTTTTCTGAAAGAAGCAAGGACTTAACTAACTGATGCAGGACTTAAGTAGAGGCTCAGAGAATATATGTAAAATGGTGAAATGAGAAAAGTACTCCCCTTTTGATTAATTCACATTAATCCTCTTTCCTATGAAAGAAAACACTTTACAGTATTTCCATTGTTTCTACCACAAGGTGCTGTTTCAAAATTAGTGTCTCAATCTATTTTTAAAACCTAACTCAGACTATGGAAATGTTTAAGTACTTTCCTGAACTGCAGTCCATGTATATTTATTGATTTTTTAAAACAATCCTGTGATTATTTTTTTTAGAAATCCAGCTCAGCTTCTATTGCAGTTCTGTAGCTCACACAACTTATTGGTGGGCATTTTCCTGAGAAACCTCTACACAGAGAAAGATTAGGTACATGGCTGCTTCTGTACTTCAACAACCACTGTTGACAGAGAAAACAATTGGTAACAAAACAGAGATAAAGAATGGAAATTGTGTGCTTTGGCAGACAGATCTGCATTACCTTATACATTATTATTAATATTCATATTGTGCCCTGGGGTAGTCACACAATGCATCAAGAAAAATTTAAAAGGCATAACTTATCAGAGCTTTTCAATCTGTCTGAGAAATTTCATTGAGTTATATTAAATTGGCAATGTCAAAATTCAGAGGCTGCTCTCCGTCTCTGACAAAGTTATCAAAATCAGATGAAAGAAGGCTGCGCTACAATTGTTAGGCAGGAAGCCTGGCCAGGTTTTCTGCCATACTTGCTGATGAAACAAAAGCCATAGCTTGTAGAGAACAATTGAATATTTCCATGTGTTATGCCAGTAATAGCTTTCCCTGTAGAGAAGCGTCTCTTGCTTCCAGCTAACAGCAATGCTTGCTACCTAAAATCTGACAAATGGACTGTGTTCAAAGTTGGCTAATTGGAATCTCAGTCGTGTGGACGTGACTTTTGTTGCTTAAAGCTATGACAGCTCATCTGTTCCCAATGGTGACTTAAATAGAAAGCACAGTCTACTCTTTTGTCAACCATTGCTATATAGTCAGAAGTGCTCGCTGTCACAGTTATCAGTATGCTTAGAACTGAATTATTGTGGAAGCAGTTTATCTGTAGTCTTGAAGAATTCGAGCTAATTCAAAAAAGCCTTTCAAACAGAGAAGATAGAATAGTGTGCTTAAAAGAGCTACTATAATATTGTTTTTGAAGCCTAAAAAGAAGATAAAATTGAATCCAGTTTTGACATCGCCAGAAGCATGCAGTAATTTAGGTTGATTTTGGTATCTTCAAATAAATACCTCCCTGCAAAAGTACAAGTTGTAAGATACGGAGGAACCACACTCAATAACTCCATTTGATACTCTGTTTTCTCCTAAAATATATGATAAATGCTGTCAATAACTGTTTACATTGATTTTAGACGAGGCTGAATGTTCACTCTCCTGACTGCTTTCGGATGGGAACGCATAATGGAGAATTAGCAGAGCACACTCATGCGGAATATACCCGTTGCACATGACAAGGAATCCTCATTAACATTTGGGGAAAGCATATTCACAGTTCCTAAAGCCTAATAAATGCTGAAAAAAATACCTCAGTAAGCTTGATTCTGTTCTCACTATTACTATTTGATTAAGCAGGGCACCTGGATAGCAGGTTGCTTAAACAGGTGAACGCGTTTGACTTAAGGGCTCCACTTGAATGTCCACAGCTTGTTGTTTGCCTACATCAGACTTGAAGTGAGAAGATGTAAGAAACAGCTGTAGGAATCACACAGGCAGCATTTGGACTTCAGATTGTCTGATCAGTAATAAACTAATGAGATGAGATAATGGGTGTGTATGTTTTCAGGATCAGCATCTTTCTATTGTTTAACTCCATCAAGGTCAATAGAGTTGAAGCAACCAAAATGAAAATGTGAAATTATATTTTCTTCTTGCAGTTTAAGTTAGTTTCTTGAGTAAATCTCAGGTGCCAGTCTGTTAAATTCAAAGCGTTCAGAATGGAAAAGAAACCTCCAATCTTTTTGAAAATGTAAATTTTACAACTATTTTAAGTGTCCTACAAATTAGTTACAGTAGACTTCCCAAAACTTTGGAAGAAAACATAGGATAAACTTGGCAAGAGACTCTACTGCCTGTTCAAGCTGAGCTCCAACTCAGAGACCTTATAAGTCTTTTCCATAAATACATTTTTATCCAATGCTGTGGCAAATCATTGCTGAATGTATTAACAATTCCAGTAACCACTTACATATGCAAGTTTTTTTCATATGACTCATCACCATCAATATATCTCACAAATGAAACAGAGAATAAAGAAGATTGAGTTGATTTGTAATTCATAAGTCAGTCAGAAATAACTTTAAAAAACAGATTGTGAAACAGCAGAATTTGCAGTAGTCTCAAACTGAAAAGCCTTCACCTTGTTCTAAAAAAGCATAAGTTAAATGAAAACAAGGAAGTTTGCATTTAAAGAAGTATCTTGTGAAGCAGTAACTGAATAAAATAACCTTATTTTACTAAGTCTTCACTATTTCAAGGCAGCGATTTCCACTCTGCGTTCAGCCACCTCTAACTGCAGGACTAGTCGAAAACAAATCAATGCAGGGATTTGACAAATCTGAACTACTATTAGGTTTGAGTGTGACCTAATACATGGCAAGGCAGGACTTTTTATCTTTTTTATCATACATCCTTAGTCTCCTTGCACAAAGACTAAAGACTCGATTCAGTCGTAGAGCAGTCAAACTGGCCTCAGCATCTCTCAAGAAGCCAAACCACTGGTGATAACAAGGGGCCGCAAGAGGCAACGCACTGTATCTAGGCTGTTTGTGAGGTGTTGGAGTCACATTCTTGAGGAGTATTGAAAAAATGAGCTGGCAAAGCTGCTGAGGATTATCATAACCCTTGTGCATCTATGCTGATTAAATTCTGAAAGGCACTCGTGTTTGCAGAAAGCTCAGTCCTATACATATGTACATAGGTATATGTGTGTGTAGGGATTCATTTCAGAGATCGCTGGCATTCAAAATACAAGCTTATATTAATTGTCCACTCTCTTATAACACCTCTGTACATTTACACCTGCAATGGCAGGATTTAAAATAATGGTACATAACAATACAGAGCCTGATTCTAATTTACACTAAGGTAGGTGTACCTGCTTTTGACCATGTCGTGGGGCTATAAACGGGGGCAAATCTCAGCTGAGCTGATTTTTTTTTGAAGACTCCTTTTCGTTGCTCAATAAGTGTCCAGGACNTATTAAACTGGAGCCTGACGGCATGGACACATGTGGTCTTATTTCTGGAATAATTCAGTTTAATTTCTGTGGGACTACAGNTTGCTCAACAAGTGTCCAGGACATCATGTAGATTAGAATCGGGCCCCTCCAAAACCCAGGACAGTGCGTATTTCAGATCACTAATAAAATAGGGCTTCAATGCATGCGAACATCCATACGGAGATAAATTCATAGTGTAATTAGAACTGCTCAGAAATTCAGAAAGAGGAACACTATGCTTGCAGTTTGATTCACAATAAACTAGATTAAATAGTGTTATTTTTCTCATCTCATAGAAAATCTTACTTATATTGTTTGAAGAAGTGTCTACATATGCATCTTTTATTGTATAGATCATGAAAATAAGAGAGGAGTAAGGCTCTTCATTAAACTGGAGCCTGACGGCATGGACACATGTGGTCTTATTTCTGGAATAATTCAGTTTAATTTCTGTGGGACTACAGATATGAGCAAGTAGCTTTTGTCTTTAGAAGTTCATAAGATCAACCCATGCCTGTTTTCCTCCTTCGGTGTTGTTAAATTTGGCCCAAGGTAACTACTTGTGAGTACTGGGCTGTGTAAGGATACACGTGGGGTTGATGCTCCTTCACATCCTGGTTTACACTGTGAAAGAGCCTTTACTAACTTATAAAATTCCAAGAAAGAATGACCCTAGGGACGATATTTTCATTACATTAAAAATCTAAGATAAAAAGAAACAAATCCATTTAAAAAAGAAAGGAGGAGTATGTACACTCAGTTCAATGCCACTTGGATTTGGTAAGGTAATGGGAAACCAGTGCTTGTGTTTGTAGAAGTCACTGTTCTGCAGGTAGTTTTTTGCTATTTTTGCTATTATTTTGCTCTATATTCTCTAGAATTTAGATGAGAAAATTTGCATGTTTATTCTTATACACTGTCCTTAAGAAAATCAGATACATATGTCTCGTGCAATGGAGACAGACACAATACACAAGACTTCCATTGTGGGTTTTTTTTTTTATTTAACTAATACTAATATCACAGAAACTTTTTAGCTTTGGATGAAAAATCACATCTCGGTGACTTTACAGAATGTCAAAAACTGTTAGGTTAATATAACAGATTTTTAGCTTCTTGCTTTTATTCTCCTGTGTATAGCTCTCACTACCCCTATTTTCCTTCATTTGATCATAACACCAGCAATAAAACTTCACTTCACCTTAATAAAATGGAGTCAAAGCATCTCATTTCATATATTTCTATTTTATTTTAAATAGACACACTGATTACTGATCTGAATACGTACCATCCTATATTGTTGTACTTTCTGCCTCATTTTTCCACTTAGATCTGTTGTTGACTGTGATGGAATTATGCTAGCAAAACAATCTGATCCCAGCCTTGAGAAGATGTGTCTCTGCTAGGTCAAACAATTTGCCATAATGAAAATTGCAAAAAGAAAATAAGTGCATTCAGTTAACAGTCAAGAACACTGGCCTCTCTTCTCTGTGCCTCGTGATAACAGATTGGCCTTGCCAACTTCCATCAGGAAAACATTTTCACCTGTAGAAGATCTTATAATTCTTGTTTTGAGTGATTGCTTTTAGATGACACATAGCAATAAATACGAACTTTATTTTATTTAGTGACCAGTGCTTCTGAAAGCCTGCAAGCCAACTAGAGCTGCCGAATATTGAATACATAAAACTGCTATTAAAGAAGGTTAAGGCTGTGTCATAAACAATCTAAAACGTTATTATTATTTCAAGCTCAAGCCCACGTGTTGGTGTGCTGTTGGGAGAAAAGAAAAGAACACCACAGCAGGAGTGAAAACACTGTAAGAACCAGAAGTTGCTTCAATAATGACTTTAGGGTGACTTCAGTACTAACAAGAGCAGATCCACTGTGGGTTACACAATCTACCCCAAGGATACTGCATCAAAGTCATTCAACTCCCAAGCAACAGGAGATTATTTTTAACTAACGGTATTTTTTAACTAACCATCTTTTTGAGCAGCCTGATCCAGTGGGAGGTGTCCCTGCGCATAGCAGGGGGTTTGGAACTGGATGATTTTTAATGTCCCTTCCAACACAAACCATTCTGTGATTCTATGATTGAGTCTAGAAGATGCAAGAATTGGCCTCATTTGCAACGAGAACAATGTGAACAAGGATCATAGTTCAGGAACTGAAAGTTAAACTGTATTTCTTCTGTCTTTTCTGTCTCCATTACTAAAGATTTTACAGCTGGAATGTAGTTGATACTGTTCATACAGAATAGAAATGTCCTATGAATTTCGGGGATACGTAATTCAATTGAGTGAGAACTACAACTTCCTTGCAATCTATCCCTACCAAATAACTTTCTCAGCTAACCTTGTTCCCAACCTCTTTCCACCTTAATAAGCTTCTCTTTAAACATTAACGAACAACAGCTACCCATGTTAAGCAAAAAACCACACCTAATCCTATTTTAGCAGTTTGGTTTACTCATTCATTCTACCCTAAAAAAATACAGGAACGTTACATATTTCACTGTATCTTTGAAACTACATAATTCTCCAGCCAGTCATAGATGCAAGTTTCTTAGTTAACGTTGATGGGTGTTGGCTCAAACATTGAAACATCACTGAAAGAATCAATCAGAATTCTGAAGAGATGATTTCTGCACAGTAGTGCTGTTGTAGCCATGAGGGTTTGCGGTTATGAGAGAGGAGATCATGATACTTGTGACTACTCTGTAATGAAAAATGTAAATGGGAATTATTTCAAGCCTCTGCATAATACAAACTGTATTAATTAACTAAGTTATATGGCTTGCAGAATGACTTATGATTTCTGTGTGAATTGTACATCTGGTAGAAATGTCTGAAATCCACAATCTAATAATCTGCTGACTGTGAAACTCTCTATTCACAATCCAAGCCGAAACAAGAATAAGTTTAATTTTTCTCCTACCCTGTGCCCCAGAGAGCTGGAAAGAGAGTAAAATTATTTAAAAAATATTTTCTGCTGCGTATTTGCTTACATTAACAGAATCTATTGTAATTTTTTTTTCTTCCAGCTTACTGACTGGTGGATTTTTTCCTCTCTGTTTTTTTTATTCCCCCGAGTTTTACATTCCAAGGATCCTGGAAGGCGTAGCCTGTTCTGTAGCTGTAAAACTGACATTTACAGTAGAAATTTGCTACATTTTCTTTGCTCAAAAAGAACTCCCCCACAAGAGAACAGAACATCTGAATGGCATCTTCAACACCTTGGCATATCTATTATAACTAATCTAGCGCCAGACACTGAAAGAATTAATTAGCCTGTACCTCAGTACAGAAAACATGATTATAACAAGCAGATAAATGTCATGTACACAGACATGATGGGGTAACAACTTTCTACTTTGATAATGATGTAAATTTGAATTGCAGTCTAGGAGCAGAGATCGTGAGGGTTTTTCCTTGCCTTCCTCTGTGGCAAGTCTACGCTCCGTAAGAGAAAAAGAAACTAATTTTTTTTTGTAACCTCTTTTCTTTCTGTTTCTAACTGCAGTATATGTTCTACAAAATGGGAAGGAATTTAGATCAGAAAAGTATTTCTCTTAAAAAGTACTTAAATAAAAATCTCAATTTTCTGTAAATCAAGTATCTTTATCATGGTACAATATTATTTCTGTTATAACGTATGAGGTAGAAGATAGGAAATACTGCATATCCTGAAATGAAATGCTGTAATTTTAGGTTAATCACTGAAAAAAAAAATATAGCTTGATAGCGAGGTTAAGAATGAAAATGTGCTATATAAAAAACCCTTATGTGATATACATTTCAAATGCAGTTTTAATCAACCCCTTATGGAGGAGTGTGAAATCTAAGCAATAAAAATGACATACTGCCTATGAGAGTTTTAAAGTGACATGAAGTTATCTCCTAAAAGGAGGCTGGCTAACCTCACACGCAGGGTTATTGGACATCAGGCATCAACTTTCTCAGGAAAATCATTTGTGCTAACAGTTCTTGGTACCAGCAATTTCCAAACTAGCTCCTCCGTGCTTGTGAGCAACATAAACTAATGCGAGTGTTCACATAGTTGTCTGAAAAACATTTTGGGGTGTCATTATAAAGAGGCTAATTGAGAGCACGGACACATACTAGATACATCATGAGTGTCTTGTGAAAGAAAGAGGATTACTAATGATTATCGACAGTGATAACTGTAATGGCTTTTACTTATATTTTAATGATGTTTACATATTAGGTCCAAATGTAACATTTCAAATCAACAAATCCCTCTCACACAAATAAGAAGATGACCCTAAAATACTAGCTAACTTATCTAGAAATGTCAAGTAATGAAGCAAAGGGCATTAAATAGATCCTTTTATTACCTGCCGAGGCTAACGCTAGAGCTAGGCTTCTTTTACAACAAAGAAAAATCTCAACAAATTTAACATGACAAAAGATAAATCAGTGCTCTTGAAAAGCTATTAAGCCGTAAGTGTTAATTTCCCTTAGTTAAATCTTTGCTCCATCACCTTGTTATACATGAATCATTTCATAAAAGTGAAAAAATGGCGCTTTAGAAATATTAAAGTCACAGCTTTATGTCTTCTTGAATAGGTCAGGTTCTTAAACTTTCAGTAAAGGGTACCTAAATGCAGCTATCTTTGAAAAGCTGAAAAAAGATGACACATATAGCGTAGCAGAGAGAATCTGTGAAAAATCAAGAATACAGACATATCTCAAATAGATCTCATTGACTTTTAGGAACACTTTGAACAACAGCTGTAGCCACTGGGGTGCTGTAATGACACACCCCATTATGAAATGTAACACTAAGTAAATGTAGGAGTGGAAATTTAACAATTGGACGTTTAATGGCCACAATTATGGCAAAAGAATAATGAACCTATTAGACAGAGGAACTGGCAATTATTCCAAGGCTTATTGCAATACAGCTGTGAAAAAAAGTAATACAGAAGCATGCTTAAAAATTGTCATTAAGGGGGGATAATGCATTCTGTTTACCTTGACAGAAGCAATTTTTCTTCTGAAATGAAATGGAGCTCTCTGGCTATCAGACATGGGAGCTCAGATGTGATGGATCCTGCTATTTAAAGGTAATGTATTTTCAGATATGCTTTTCTAGGTATAAATGATGTCTACACTAAGACTATAACGGCTAGATTTATCAGCCGGCAAACAGGCAGAGGAAGATGTTTAAGAACACGCAAAAGTGAAAAATAAATAGCATGCAAAAATCTGAGGTACCCTCTAAGCAGTCTAAGTAGCTACTCTTCATGAATGGAAATGTTAAATGTCAGTTGTCTCCTGTTAAGACAGATTGGGTGCTGGACTCATTAAGCAGCTTACAAAATTCCTGCTTTGGGATTCAGCTATAATTTATTTGGCTTGCATCCTAGTGAGGGAAAGGAGTGAAATGTGGTACAGGTGAAATGAGGAAGATTGTAGAAGAAAGCCTCAATTATATTGTATGGAACTGTAATATTCGATTAAAGCAGTAGATAATGCTCAAAATTTCAGTTTCCTTTGGATAAGTAGAGTCAACAATTAGTCCATAAAAGCATTAGTAAATTGTTCAGAATGTGTTGCTTGTCCACATAATTAGCAATGTGACAGAAATTCAGGGGACGGCCATGTCAGCCTTGCCCAGGTCAATGATTTAACTGGTGACTCTACACTAAGCATTGTGGAAAGCTGAACCTTCCACATCAAGTCATGGCAGTGTTCCTAAAACACATCTCAAACCCAACTGATAATCTGTCTTTATCAGCTTTCTACTTTATTCAGTGTTTCACTGCAGCTCTCAGCCATACGTTCACACGGAAGATCTCAAAACTTAAATATGGATCTAAATATGGATGTCAGGGAGTACAAATAAAAAGAGGGCCTCAGGGTCCATATCTGATCATTTTGTGCAGACGGTTAGAAAGAAATGAAGACTTGGCCTTAAAAAGCAACGACAATACCATCAACTAATTGAAAAATAGAGTCCTAGAAGGCACAGAGCACAGCACCTTGTGAAGGGATTCTTAAGACCAGGAACAAAAGTAATCAGAAAGCTATGCACTAGCAAAATTCTCGTCAAGGGCTTTGCCCTAAACTCGCTTACATCACAGAAATAAATATGCACAAAAATAGGTTTACTCTTGGCTTAAACACCACAACTAACAATCTGTGTCTATTTGGTTCAGGTTCGGGGACTGGCTTTGGCTGCAATATGCAGTGCTTTATGCAGCTGTGGCTGCTCAAAGCAGCTGTAAAACTGCTATAAGAGGCCATAAAAAATGTTCCAGTTTGGTTTAAATTATTCAATAGGTCATTTAGGCCCAAGGCCAGTCCACAAACATGGCTATGGAAAAGTAGCTTTGAGCTGTGGCTGTAGGTTTCCTGGTACGGGAATTCATTTTGACAATGAAAGAGATGATGTTGTAATTTGACACACTGACTTAAAAAGGTTCCTGTTTAAGAGCAACGTGAAATTAAAATCAAGCTCTTCATAATGTGCATCAAATATCCACCTTGCACCGTTGTACTCTTTTGTTATGTACTTTGGCTACCCTATGGAACTAACTCATTAGTACACACATTCCCTGCATAATTTCCTCTGAAAGTGTCAGATCCTGAAAAATAAGTCCCCAGATCACTGTGAGGGCAGGAGGGCTGTCAGTCTAGAAGAAACAGGCTTTTGAAGCTTAGGGATGGGGACAATACAGGCTGTGGAGAAGCACATTACAGAGGCAGAAGCAGAGAAGACCACTAGAGAGATCTGAGGTAAACATAACCTGGTATTACTTGTCCAGGGTCAGAGCTACATTGCTTCTGAAATGCAGGCTGTTTATTCTTAAAATACATAAATATACATATTTATAGATGACTTGTGGGTGCTACAGTGGGAAGATACAGTGTTAAGTCCCCTGAAAAAATATACTCTTTTTACTTTGAAGTATACCCTGAAGTTAGTGACACTTACACCATCACTCCTTAAGCACGCCTGCCAGACAAAATGTCATGATTCTATAAATGATGTCTCTTTTCCCACATACACTTCTTCCTTGATTCCCTTATCTTTGCCCAAGACACTGCTGTAAGGGTTTTTGACCATATTTATGCTAGCGGTGCATTGCATTGGTATGAAGATTATACTTAACATCTTTCAATGTGTAAGTGGCTGTTTTACCAGTATATAAATTATTAGACCTTAGACATCAATGTGTCTCTGGCTGGAAAAACAGTGTTTTCACATATTCAACCCAAGCATGGCTAAGAGTGTAGCGCTAAAGGCATGGCCTGTTTGATTAGCGTTCATGCACGCGTCAGAAACCAGTGACAAAGAGAAAATCCAAGAAGGTGAATACGAAGGCAAACGGGGGGAAAAAAACCCCCATGCCATGAAAAATCGCCATTAAAGCAGGATGTTATCCTCAGTTGTCATCTGCTGAGAATATATTTGTTCACCAAGTAATAAATAAATGTATCCTCAGGTTCTCTGCTTTGAAATGATGCTACAGAAAAAGCACGTTGCTACTACAATCAAGTCTAGGCAATCATTTGGTTTATGGCGAATAGACGGTATTAGTTAACTATGTCTGGAAGGGATGATTCACTGCAGAAGGAGCAGCGTTATTTCGAAGACCTCCCCTCAAACGTCTCAGCTCCCCAGACATGAAGCGTATTACATGAGACTAGGGAAGAATAGAGGCTGTCTTTGAAGAACTGTTAACATGCATCTTTAAATCTTTAATTGCTGGTATTCAGCATTTCTATGAGTAAGACAGTCTGTTTATATACAATTTCTCTTTCTTGTTAACTTGCTTGTTCCTCAAAAATTGCTGAGAGGAGTTTGTGCTTTTTTTTCTCTAGAAGCTATACATGGTTATCTGGGTGCCCCTGCGCTCATTCTCCTGAGACAAAGCCCTTGCTCTTATACCTTCTGGAAGTTCTTACAATATGTATGCTTTTTGCAGCATGGTTATCTTTCAAATATTACAGAAAGTCACTATTAAAAAAATACAAGTATGAGACAGAAGGATAAAACTGGATTAGTTAATTTGGAATCTGCTTGAACATAGTGATATAATTAATTCAAAAAAATTGCCATTCAGATAGTCAATGCACTAGGGAGAGACACTCAGGATAATTATTATCCTATAAAGCTTTCCTTTTATTTTTTTCTGTCTTTTTTTTTTGTTTTATTCTCACGCTGCATCAGAACTTTTAAAATGAACTGTAAGTTGTCCTTATTCATTTATCTCCATCTGTCTGCTTCGAAAATGTTTTTATTATGTCATAGACTGCCTACAAGTGTCTTCTTTCTACACTAACTTTTTAAATTAAACATGTTAGCAGAGTATGAGAGCTTGCTAACCAAGGATTTGCCCTCTTCTCCCAAGAGGTTCCTCTCAAAGAAAAATCCTCTTTTCACAAAAAATATTCCGAAACACTGCTTAGCATGTTGGGGAATTTCAGCTCTGTACAGTCTAATACAAGACTGGGCTGTCTGTTAGTGACAATCCAAGCACCACAGAGATANAGGCTAGAGATCAGGGGGAAGTTTTTTATGGAAAGGGTCATTAGGCATTAGAATATGCTGTCCAGGGAGGTGGTTGATTCGCCTTCCCTGGGGGTGTTTAAGGCACGGGTAGACGAGGTGTTGAGGGACATGGTTTAGTGTTTGATAGGAATGGTTGGACTCGATGATCCGATGGGTCTCTTCCAACCTGGTGATTCTATGATTCTATATAGTAGCTTGGATCTGGAAGCAGAATAGTGTTGATAAGTGGCTCTCTTACCAAGCTAAGAATCCTTGCTGGGATACTGAGAGGTTTTCTATCCAAGCTGCTTTGTGTTCACCTACGTAGGTGTTTCTAAGTTGTAAGACAGAACCTCTACAACGTAACATACATCAGTCAATGTGGCTAAAAACACATCCAAAGGTGACTCTGTCTGTGAAGATCACCGTGTATAGTGACAAAATGCTTTAAATGGTGTAAGTGGAATATCCACAGCCATTAACTGCTCAGTAAGCTGAGTGGGAAACATCAGCTCAAATGATGCTGGCTGTGCGCAAGACACTCTCAGGTCTGGTCCCCAAGAAGTTAAGCATTCTCTAACACCAGACTGCAGCAATAAATTCCTAACTGGAATAACTTATAAAGCCCTAAGTTCTGACAGCTTTGGAGAAATAAATATGAATAATTAGCTGATATGATTTTAATGATTCTCCAAGTATTTGCAGACAGGAAAAGGTAACTCTATGCACTGTTACATTTCTTGAGAGCGCAACTAGACTGTATTATTTATGAGAGAAGGACATTTATTACTTATCTTTTGGAAATCTTCTATGCTTTAGAGTTGAACTGACATTTTCATAGTTAGCACAGGCATATTGTTGTGTAAAAGAAAAGAAACCAAATTATGCCTCTCAGAGACTCGTAAACTCAAAGTACATCTGCAAACACCAGAAAATGTTTAGAAAGTTTGTATAAACTCAAATTTCACGAGAATTGTTCATCCTTAATTTGCATGGATGAGTCATGTAATTGTCAGTGAGTGATGAAATAAGGAAGCAGGTGGTAACGTCTGCACACTGGGTTATGAGTGGAGCGTTCAGAAACAGGATGTGTTTCAGTCTGTAGGAGAGTTAATGAAAAATGTGACAGACAGTTCTTTTGGTTACTGGACAAACAGAATAGATCTGAAAAAGCAGTTTAAGAGGCCAGGAAGATAAATGCCCTGGCTATGTTAGAAAGTCTATTCTCAGAAAAGAAAGATGATCGCTTGGTTGACAGATGTGAAAATATTGCAGGCTCAAAAAACACAAAGCACTCTGAGGGCTCCTATTATAAGTAGCTCATCCAAAGATAAGAGAATAAGAAAGATCAGAGAGAGATATTTGCATTGAGGAAAAAAGAAGTCACCCCCTTTTTATTCTGCCCAATGGCCTCATTAAAAAAACACAAACCACCTTGTTATAGAATTGAGATCCACTCTGTGTTCTTCCAATCTAGCACAGGCTGTCATTTTGCCTGACGTTTGCATATTCCCATCAAGTTGTACTGCTTGCAGATCTTTCTAAGCATCATTATACCACAAAAAGTAACGTACTAAATATCAGTGATGCAGCATCCTTTGGACTAGAGACAAAGGAAAAGAAAACCACATGTAAATTCTTCCAAAATATTGCTTTGGAAGCTGATGGACTACTTAACTTTGCTTTACTTCTGGAACATTTCTAACCACTGGTCTTTACATACTGCTCTTTCAGCTGCTGAAAAACAAAAGAAGCCAGAGACCAATGAGGTGGAAGTTCAGCTGCTCCAGTTCAGCTCAGAATTTGTTCAGAAATTAAGTGCAGCATGATAACTGGACACGAATACACATCTGATGTAATTACACATCCCGGGACAGCACTGTGCGGCATTAATAGTGTAAAATTCTCCAGCTGTCGTAAACTAAGCGACCCTCTAGTCTTGTTGACAGCCACACCACATTGCAGGTTACAGTGGATAGAATTAAGGTTTTCTTAATGGCTGGATCATAAATACACTATAATGAAATTTAGTAGAAGCATTGCTAACTGTAAAAAAAACATTCAGAAGTACCCTGACACCAAGATCACTATTTCTGACCTGTCCGTTTTGAAAAATGATAGCTCTTTACTGAAAGCTAAAGGCAAATGTTTTGTCATTGGCTTGTTGCATTACAAGCTCCATTTAGGACTAAACCATCCATACTGTGCCAGGAGATAGAAACCACGTAAACCACTACAAACTTGACAGTCGTTGTGGGATCTCTACCGCATATACCTCTTCCTCACTGAAATACAGTTTTCTTGTAGTAAAGTCTTTGAACGGACTCTGGAAAGAAACCTGCATGGAAAAGAAGTTAAAGTCTCCAGTGGTTTGCTCTGAAAGCTGCAGTTTGTCTACCTGAATGCTTAACTTGGGGAGCTGTCTGAAAAGTGAAAGCCTTTTCATTGCGACTAGTAAACAGAACGAGCTGTAAGTAGAAAAGGCAAGCGGGATCTTTTTGGACCAAGGTTGCTAAGAGGAATGAGAATCAAAGTTGAAGCAAGACATATCAAAGAGAACTTTCTGTTTTCAGATTATCAGTGCTCTAAGCTTTTTGAGAGAAAATGTCCCTAGGAGTAAGAAATGCTTTGCCAAGCTTTTTTTTTTTGTTTTTTTTTGTCATTATTGGAAAAAATAATGAGAAAACATGAATACAAAACTTAACACCAAACCATGAACATACTCAAGTTGCCAGATTCTCTGGTTCTGTCTTGTCCAGTGCATTAGCCAACCAAGCCAGAGCAAATTAATTAAATCCTGTTG
This sequence comes from Piaya cayana, assembly GCA_013389865.1. Classification (NCBI taxonomy): domain Eukaryota; kingdom Metazoa; phylum Chordata; class Aves; order Cuculiformes; family Coccyzidae; genus Piaya; species Piaya cayana. The sequence continues at coordinate 158,344 of WAAB01005337.1, forward strand.
TTTGCTTTATACGTTCTCACGTCTGTTAGCAAGCAGGTTAACAAAGCCAACTCATGTGCATCGAAGAATAGCCTAACAAATCCAAGCGTTTGTGAAACGTCAAGTAAATTTTGCGTGCTCGCAGAATCCAGAGCATGCTTCTAGACACTGTAATTTCTCCAGACTTGGAAAATAAGTAGATTCACAACAGCGACAGGCTTTAAGGAAAACAGGCAGAAAATCCACATTCCTGTGGTGGTCATAAATCTCCAGTGCCATACCTGCCAACCTAAGTAGCATTCTTCTGCCACTGTTTGCTTATTTTATGCATACATTCTTCTAAGAAATATAAGCCTGACCTACAAAATAATCTGGATGGAATGAGAGTTCATACAAACCACCAAATTACTAACCATCAGCGTTCAATCATCTGCTCTGATCCTTTCTTTCTGATTTCTCCATGGATAGATTTCTGTCAAAAACATGCATAAGTAGAAGCTATTGGAAAAGAAAAAAAAAAAAAGGTATTTCAACTGTGTCTGCAGGAAGAGCAGCCTTTGCAAATAAAACATTCCTTAATACAAGGTGATTATAAAATTTCATGCAGGTCTGTAGTTTTCTGCTCTTCTCTACTGCTTAGAAATAGTTCTCTTTGGATAAATCAGTTTCTTAATGACAATCAATTACTATGCTTGGTGCTGGTTTGTATTAGATTTTGCAGATTTCCAGTTTCGTGCCACTGAGATATAAACTTCCTGACCTTCGATACATTAAGCTGACGTACTCCTACATTATTATAATCAGATGATCACAGCACTTCCCACCATCTGTGATTTACTTTCGGAGTGATCGGTGCAGAAACCATCGTGTTTCAGTTGTGTTACCCACAATAACAACAATCTCCTTGTAGTTCTTAGTTCATTATCATAATGCAGTCACACTTTCCTCAAAAGATAAAATGGTGGTTGTGAGAAAATTTAACTTGCCAAAAAAAAAAAAAAAAAAGAAGAAGAAGAAATCAGCTTGTATAAAAAAATTAAATTTGACACATTAGGGAGAGGTGTTATCTTTTGTTATATAGACAAATGCAGTAAGGACAAACAGACCAGCTTTGGGTATGAGGGATTTTTTACCCTTAACAGTTACAATAGCTGTTGTAATAAAGTACGTGACTTTTCCTTGAAAACCTTGCCTTATTCGTATTCTTAGATCATCACAGTATCAACAAGTACTTGCTATACATGTACCCAAAATTGAAACCCGAGGGATCTCAAAGTTATTTGTATTTTTTCTATATGTTGTAGTGTTTAGGCACATTTAAACCACAAACGGTTCCAGCAGGAGACATGGGTATGCAGCACTGGAAATGCATAAAAAGTATTTGATACAAGCAATCAAGATGTTTCCCTTGATCTAGCAGAAGGAAATAGCTTAGATTAGGCAATTATTAGGAGAATGGAAAACTCATTTTTCAAAAAATATTCTTCGCATCACATAGGAGAGGAAATCCTAAAGAGGGCTCACTGCATGTCAGCGGCTTGTTCAGAAGTGTGATAGAGGCAAGTAGTAGCTCCCAAGAGTCTTGAGGCATCTGGGCTTGGTTTGGAGGCGCATGTTCCCTCCAGTAACGGAGGTGACAGAGCAAAACAAACAGGAAATGCATAATAAATCTGCATACTTTGTAAAACTCATAAACTTATCTTACAGGCTGGTTACATGATATATTCTCTTTGAAAATGTTATAGATAAACTTGTGCCAGGCACAGTCCATCAATTTTATGCAATGAAATTTAATGAATGCAGCAGATTCCCATAGCATAGGAATAACTACGGAACCATCATGAATAATGAACAAAATGAAATATACCTCCAAGCGCAGAACAGACCAGTGACTGCATCATCAGATTGGAAAAAAAAAAGAGTGACTTAAATAGTTATTTGCAAATATCATTCTGTAAACAAATTTGAATATAAAAGCCACACAGAGTTTGTTATTCTTCAAATTTGCGTAAAGGATTTGTCATCTCTGAAATGACAGTCCATTCAAAGTACAAAGGCAAACGTGCTGAAGGTGCCAGTTTGATTTACCAGAAATACCAGAAAATAGGGCGGAATACAGCTGAGCATAAATTCCTACCAAAAGTTATCCTCAAGCAAGCGATCCCCAGAGGATAAAATGCTTGTGCCTCCACTTTGGGTATCAATGAAAAACTGTGAGCTTATAACTAATCAGTACCATTGCCATTGTATTTCAGAAATTTTTACTTGCAGAGGTTTATGGCTTCTTTTATTTCACTGTCCTCAAATATAAGATGGACCTGGATCAAAAATGACTCTCACCTTTCCTCAAGCAGAAGTAAAAACACACAACATCCCCCCCCAAATCACTTGCCTCCTGATTCAGATAACTGTTTGACAATAAAAATGAATGGATTTTGCTTTGTTTTCCAGTGTACTGCATACCATTTTCAGGCCAGTATCACATATTGAAAGATTAGAGAGCTGATAGGGTGATCACCTGACAGAGCCGGATCAAAGATAACTCTAAAGGCTGTATTTGCTACCCAGCTCAGGTTGTCTCCCTTTAGCTGTGTTCGATCTGAGCCTAAGAAAGGGAGGGTCTGAGATGAACCTGCCAGTTTTAAGCTTTCTTGGAAAATGTAGATTTCTCTGTCATCAGGCTTCTGTCTGCTTGCCTGTACGGCTCCTCATTAAAGGGGAACGTGAATGCACAGCAAGGAGTGGGGTGAATGAAGGGGATGACAGCTTTCAAAATACTTCACAGACAGGGGAGAGGCAACTCCCACAGCAGAGACTGGGTGGATGCAACCCTTACACTCCATTCTGAAAGTCTGCTGTGTAGCTCAACCTTAGCATCAGTGTAAAGAACCACAAAGACAAGGTAGGTGAAGGGAATCTGCATCTGTCTCTTCTATACACTGAATAAAACAGGAGCTGTGCTTCAGTGGGAATGTGAGATTGGGAAGTTCCTCCCTGCTCCATTATAGCACCATAAATAGCAATTTTTGTTATGTAAAAAATAGCAAACAAACCAGTAAAGAATTATCCTAAAAATGTTGGATCTGTATGTACCGTTGTTCTTAAAAAGAATTAGTAAAAACTTGGCAAAAGCAGAAAAGGCAGATGTATGGTCCTGGGGTGGAGCTTAGACATCCAGAATTTTATAGAGGGTAGTCACATCTCAGATACCTCATCTCCTGACTCAACAGAGGCTTTTATGGTCCTTAGTGCCAAAAGTATGTGTATTCTGGATAGCGCAGTGTTACCTCTGCTACACAGAAATGTTTTCAGCTGGTTGCAGATCTGGTAAGGGAAAGAAACTGAGTTTATTTACTTGGAAGCTACCGTCACTTGTGCACAAGGAGTGTCAAGGAGAAGGCATGAACTTATGGGTGACACCAAGAGAGAATGAATACATCGACAGAGAAATTGAAAAAATATAAAACAGAAAGTAGGAGGCAAAGTATGAGTGATGTGGATGTTAGTTTGAACACAGAAATGTTTGCTTTTTAGGGAGACTAAGATGGGTTTTGAAGGATCTCGGAATTAATCAGAGGCTAATTCATGCAAAGCAGTGGTACATGTGGTGCCCAGTATTGGTAATTCTGCGTCTCAATGGCTTTTTTTAACGTTTCGGGAAGCCATTTAAAAAAACCACAATTATAAGAAATCTGGTTATGTCATTGCATTTCCCGGATGGTGAGTCGGTAAAATGATTCTTGGACTTTGTATAATTGGGCCCACAGATGTCTCTCAAAGGAATTGAAATGTATGTAGAAAAGATACATGGGGTTTTGTTTGAGTTCATTTGGAATGAAAAGGCATAGACCTACTGCAAAGCATATTTGTGAAGCTGGGAAAAAAGTATAAATGTGGTTGTTGCCATCTGGCTCTTGCAAAATGATCCCTACAGAGATCTGTCTCTGTCTGTTTATCTATCCATTGTCATCGTATCTGACCATCCTGTGAGACAGCAGTCTGGACCAGAAACATAGCGGATAATACTCTGAAAATTATGGAGATGATTCTCAGCGAAAATCAACATAGCAAGATTGATGAATGAAGTACATAGTTTATACCAAATGAGGATCTGCCCTTATGAATGAATTGCCTGTTGTTAAAATATTTCAGCAATACACATATCATAGCTAGTTTTAGTGTGCTTATCCTGCCTCAGGGACTTGGGATAAAGCAAGACGGCTTTTTGCTTCCCTCTTCTGTTGAGCATTTCTAGGTATGTAGAAATGTAGTCTCATTCACACTAATATTCATGGCGTCTCTCTAAATGCATTGACACACAAATACATATCACGTCAGAAAAGCTCACGTATCCAACCAGGACATTCTCTGTAAGAAGCAGGGCTAAGAGGAGGTTGGAGGGGCACTGAAGAGAGGACGATTAAAGATAAATATCAGTAAATTAAATGCAACTACTGTATGAATGTATAAATACTACTGTATGAATGAGGATGTGTTGGCAGTGTGCTGTTTCATATCTAATATTCAAGGATGCCGACAGAACACTGTGTTCCTCTGAAAGCTCTTTCATTTGTAGCTTTTGCCTGTGTGTTTCCAGCTGCCCTTCCCCTACATGCAGCTGCCTCTTCTTTATTAAGGCAATAAACCCCATAACATGACCTACCCAAGGCTCACTTTCCAGTTAAAACCAGCACCACTGCTAGCTGTTTTGGCAAAACACCGCTATGGAAATCTCTGCAAAGGTACAGGAACGTGCACTTGGATGAAGGGCTGATGGGAATACAAACACCCTGGTATCGTATTCTGACTGAACCCTCCCCAGGACTCCACCTCACAGCAAATGGTTGGATTCTGATGCATTACTTACTGTAAAAGGGTACGAAATTTGATCAAAATCAGTTAGAAGATTTTCTCCTAGTGGCAAATCCACTCAAACTTACTTGAATTAGGAGATGTTTGTAATTTATCCACCAGGATATTCAGCCTAACCACAGCTGCCAGCATAAAACCAAAACCCAACCCAGTTCAGGGAGCATGAAATAAGGTAACAGTGATAGCCAATACAGGTGACCACCAGGTTAGTGTTAAGATCTTCACAGGACCTAGTCTTGGAAGGACTGTGAAACACAAATATTTCTCTGAGCCTGAATACATGCTACACACAAGTTTCTAGTGTATTAATTTTTCTTCAGCATTTTTCTATGAATAACTCCTCCAGAGAAGCCTGGTAGCTAAATCTTTCCCTACATTTCAGCTACTTCTTAGAAGAGTTTCTTCCACTTTCTACTCTTTAGGGCTCAATTTTATATCTGTTCTTCTAATCACATCTAGCTCCTTGCTGGAGGTTCTTCTTTCACATTTTTTCTTCAAGAGAAATAACTTTTCCAACTACAACCTTTTGTTCCTTTCTTTTCAAGTGCATGACTATCATTCTGCAGCTCTCTCTGAAAAACCTTCTATTTTATGTAATTATTCATAGATCAAAATAGCAGAGAATGTCTTTCCTACTGTATTTTTTTTAGAGTGTTTCTGATAGCTACGTAATGAGAAAAGGCTTCCCACTATACTTCTCCTGTGTCCTAGTTGGGTATTACTTGCATTTAGATCTTGACACAACAAGAGCTTGAAATTATTTTCATGAATATTTGTTACAAAAAGAGGACACATTTGAAATGATAATGTTTGGATTCCATTAAGGTGCAATCGACCAGTTTGCAGACAGCAGAACAGAGGCTCAGGAGGAAATTACCTAGGATCCTTGTAGGACTCAACATTCATGGTCAGATCCTCTGTTTGGCTTCAATGGAGCAATTCTGATGCATTCCCACACACAATCTGGCCTCGTTCTCTCCAGTGATGTTGCACCCAGTACTTTTATTTTTTTTTAACAGGTTTGCCTTTGTCTGATTCCAAGGTTTTTTTTCTTTAAATATTCAGGCAACTTTATTTAAAAACAATCTTCTGTGTTTAAAAGGTCTAAAATGCAACCAATCAACACTCTGTCAGCCGCTTGGCTTGATAATTTGTGATTCACTCTCCACGTGCAAACTCAAAGTCCTTCAAAGCACATTTTCTTTCTGATGCATCTCCCACAGATGCATATAATTCCCTGGAAACTCTTCCAGAGATGAATGTGCTGAAGTTTCACTGTGTAGGGGTAAAATATTACATTACGTAATCCTGAAATTTTAGACTCATACCAGAGATTTTCATCTGGAGATATCACAGCATCCAAAATGTAATATTCCAACTTATGTATTCAAGTGTCAACTATTTAACTGCCAAATAAATGCTCTGTTGGCTGCACCCCTTGGGAACTCCAGTGATATCTGGAGCTCATCAGATGATTCTTAGATTATTTTTTTTTCCTGGAATTTCTTGGGAGAAGTAACCTAGACTGCACTTATATAAAAGCATCATCCCAAAGCAAAACAGGGTTCACACCTTCACGGGATTATCGTCCAAACTGCTGCAGTATTGGACACGAATAGCAGGTAAACCCCAGAAATTAATAAAATAATTTCATGCACGTGTCTACAGGGAGTCTTCATTAGAATTAAAGTTGAACCTCTAAAGAGGTATTTTGCCTTGCACTCCTCCTGGCCCTTTACTTACAGTATTTTATTAGCATCGACACTGAGATATTACTTACGTAATAAGAGTTTATGACAGCACAAGTGCTTGTATGAGAGGATTGCACTTCATTAGAACATATTTTCTGACATCGTGTATTCTTCATTAACTTTTAAACATTTTGCTAATTAGATTTCACTTCGTGAAATGGACACTAAGTAGGATGGCTTTTATCCTGGCTCCTACTCAGTGAAAAATTATGGGACTGTGGGCAGCAAATGTTAATTGAATATACAGCAGTAGCTGAGTTCTGCTGCCACCCTTCTCTTCCTGCTGCCCTTTTCGAGACTGAAGGCAGTCGTTATTGTTTGATTCCTTTGACCTCTGATAAGGGCAGCACAGAAAGGTCAGGCTGCTCTTTTCTTTCCTCTCCTCCAGACCAGGCAGCAGTGCAGACCTCTCCAAATCTCTTTCCATTGTTTTCCATTACACATCTTTCTGCGCACCTTCTTATTCTTACCTCTGATTTATTGTTCTAGTGCTAATACATAAAAAATGAGGCACCTCCACATCCCCAGGCACCTAGATGACCTCTTCAAAAACATATGACTAACATTTGCCATACGATCAGATAGGAGCAGGAAAGATACTTAAAGCAAAATGTGATATAACCCTCCAACAGCCTCACCAAAATCCTTTTTCTGCCTCCCTTCAGCTCATCTGTCTCTGTGATCAAAGGCGAAATAAGTAATGCACCTCACAACTAGTCCTGATATTTCCATAGGAATGGTAAGTGTCCACCTTCCCACTTCTTTTGTTTAATCCTAATGACCCAATACAATTAAAGCTCATGTGATCACAGACACTCAGCTTGTTCACAAGTCTGTGTGCCTCTGCCTCATCACTTTAGTTATAAATTATCCAGCAATGTCCAAATTCTTGAATATAGGCGTGATTTTCCACAAAGTTCAGCAGCCAGCTAATAGGAGAGAGTCCCTACTAGCACTTTGAGTGCAGAGAAGGCAGAGAGGTTTAAATTGTCTCTCGTGTACAGTGTGCCTAGATGTGGTAAACAGATGAGTCCATACACATTTTAACTGGACCAGAAGACTAAATGTAACTCTAAACCACCCAAAGGAAGCTTTTGTTTGACCACCAGACAGGGCAGACGCGGGTAAAGGATATGGGAAGGAACTCAGAAGTCACCTTAACTTAGAAGTTACTGCAGTAGAAAGTGCATCTGGGGACACAAGAGAGGCTAATGCGGAAAAAGACAGAGGACAGAGAGATATCATAGAGCATGAGGATTTTTTAAGTGACATGGGAGAATCTGGAGCTAAATCAATGGAGAAATGCAGGCTATTAAGGACAAATCCATTGTTAACCAGACTTCATTATTCTCAGATCTAGCCATAGGGCTACAGCTTATATCCCTTCACTGGCAATAAGTACAGAAACCGTATCAGATAGAGCTTCTTCTATGGATTCACTCAGACTTTTAAGCTTTCTAGATCAGTCAACAGCTTCAAATGAATCTGGAAGACACTGGCATGAAGGGCCTTATGGGGTAACAAGAAATTCAGCTTTTATTGATGTCAGTGAAATGAGATCAATAAACGCAGTCACATAACCTTCAAATGCTCAGCCAAGACCAGTTAATTCATTACAAACAATTGTATCAGCACTTTCTCCATTCAGGTGTCAACATTTTTAGGTTGAGGTGAAATACAGAATTTACTGGTAAAATTTTTACTGTATTATCTTCCCAAATAGCCCGACTACAGTATTTGTGTTGTTGCCTAAAAGTGCAGAGCTTCCAGAGGATCCTTGCCCAAGCCTAATAACGGCATTTGTAAAACTGCCCATAGAAATCTCTGCATATGGAATCGTGATCCTGGGCAGCAATGGCAATGTCCTTATTAATTCAAACATTTTCTTACTAAGATATTTTAGTACTCTCATTAACATTAATAGCATGAGAGCAATATCTTGTTAAGAGGAAATACAGTAGTGGAAGGAAGAATGCTCCAGAGAGGAAGACTTCCACAGGGCTTAGAAATCCTTGGTGCAGGATACAAATGAGTGACTTCTGGGTCTCAGAAAAGTAACCTTGCTTTCCCTACAGAAGAGACATGGCTGACTCTAAGTTCAATTAAATATTGCCCTTAGGCTTGATTCCCATACCCAACGAGTTTGATGTTAACTATACAGTACAAGTTATGAGTGTACTGATTTCGTATAATTTGGATGTGGGTACCACTGCTGTGGAAAATCCAAAGGAAACATGTTTGAAGTTCTCAAGTATCTAAGTACAATTTGCAAGTTGTTCAATAGAAATGGATAAATCTGGAATAAAATTCAGGAAAAGTTATTGACTACTTACTTGTTCGTTTCATGCATTTTCAGAAAATTATAACTGAATTAAGCTACACAAATAAATCTGGATAAGCAAAGTAAGAATCCAAGCTTAATCTACCCTGAAACACTACTTTGTTTCCAGAAGCTTTAAACAGTTAATATTGAAAAAGAAAAATGTATTATATGTTTGGCAATTCATACCCGGACCTGATTCTGGTAACGCTGCTATGAAACATGACCTCATGCTTACTCAAAGGTGTGACATGGGAGGATTTGAACTGTTTCTTTTGAATGTTCATAGCTAATACCTTTTATTTAGTTATTATATAGACTGAGCAGAGGAAGAGAGTTTAAACACTTGGCAACTTGTCACACTGTTGCCTTCAACTGTTTGAAATAGTAGATTATTTTCAGATAGTTGCTGCTGTTCAGTTTTGCATTTTGGTTTGTGATGCATATAATCAGCCACCATATTCATAAATTCAAGATTTCCCAGTGGGAAAAGTTTTAAAGATAGGCCTTCTATAGCTTTCATGCCTTATCGACATTGAGGCAAGCTACAAATGTTTTCATCAACAAATATCTTGGGAAATACACTAAGGGCTCCATCCTGCCGTTCTCTGAAATATTAGGGCATGCTGCTACTGGTGGAATGGATAAGCAAGTATGCTAAGCTCAGACTCATTCTGCATATCAGGAAAAAAAAACCAGGGACATTGTTGAATTCCAAACCAAAAAGATAATAGACACATAAAAAAATTAAAGGATGGATGTTAGTTTCTTCGGTTTACACATTATCAACAATTTTTGTGACTAAAACAGGGCCAAAAACCTGTAACCAGTACTGAAAACTCCCTTCCCAAGCTCTAGAAGAATCTCTTCCTGATCAGGAGGGACAGTTTTGCATGTGTCCTTTGCAGCATCTGCATATCCGAGCTCATCAGCACTAAATGCAGACACACAAAATGGTTACAATGCCTTCTCTGGGAAACAACTGACCTCAGGGCCTGCACACACCTCCTTTTCATGTGACAAACCTTTTCCATTTTACATAAGATAAAAAGGAGACTGTGTGCAGAAAACCCACCTGGCTTTGCCCCATGCATTCCACCAGGAGCTTGGATTCTTTTAATACGTTAAAACCAGAAATACATTAAGCCACCGACAGACTGATACATAATTCTTGATATGGAGATGCAGCGATGTAGCATCACTGGGGCCCAAAGGTGCTTGAAATGTGAGTGCAAATCACGGGCCTCTTGGCTCGCTAAATGCAGTCAAACAGCATCTAAGATTTCAAGCCTTACAAAATTTAAGGGAGGGGAATACCGAAATACAGATCCAAGCTTTGTCTGGTGCATCCATCCCTATTAATATTGTGTGGGAGTATTCCCACAGGATGAGGAGAATGTCAAAGGCAGACGTCGTGGCTCAGAAGAGAAGGGTATCAACAAGGTTTTTTCACTTCAAATCTTTGTTTTGCTTAAGATCAAAGCTATTTTCAGAGCCTCCCTGTGAGAATCAAGGCATCGTTACAATGGGAGGTGGACAAGAAGTTAGTGCATAGCCTGATTCTGGTCTGATGAGTTTTGCCTCCCCACACCAGATAAATGTAACCAACTTCGACAATAACATTTCACACAATTCTTTTTGATTAGAGACGTGCTCAGAAAACAGTCCATTAAAACTGAATGAAAGGTCAAGTCTCCATTTGAGTAATTATGTTGTTTTCAAGAGCGATCAGAGAGAACTATGGCAACATATTGTGGATTACTATCTGCCACCATATGGCACTTCAAAATGACAAATGGAAACAACGCATATACTTTGTTAAAGAAGCAAATTGTAAGCAATTAAAAAACCCCTATCTTATAAAATCAACCCTTGGTATTTAATACAGGAAACCTGTGGGATATTTTATTGTGCACATTGCTGCCCAGGTACGGAAAGATCTGAGATCATCAAGTCCTGGGCAATTCTTTTATTATTTCTGAGTATTTTAGACTTTTCATTTGTACGATCCAAAATATTTGTAAGGTATCTTTTGCCTTAACATCCATGTTGCTTAAATACAGGCTTAAAATGCAAAGTCACTCAAGTACACAGGTTGAGTATTTGATCCTATTAAAATCTAATAAAAGGAGGAGTTTCCATATCAGTTCTGTTGATAGAAAATAAAACCCCATAATTATTCTTCTTCCCCATGCTTTCCCTTTTTTCAAATCATGATGTGGTCTTAAAAATTAAGCTTACAAAGGGAAAAAATGATTTTTTAAAAAATCTTTTTCGCTTTCAAACAGCTGAAATGCACACAGACCGGTTCTATTTTTTTTTTTCTGCAAGATGAATTTAATATTTTTTCTTNAAATGGCTGGCTAGAACTTTCCAGAGTAACCCTTGCGGCCTGGTGGGATGTAAATGCACTTACATCCAGCCCACATCAGCTGCCAGAGCTGCCAGTGACCTTGATGCCCACACCTGCCATCCTGTGTTCGGTTCTGGGCCCCTCACCACATGAAGGTGCAAGTCCAGAGAAGAGCAATGAAGCTGGTGAAGGGGCTGGAGAACAAGAGGAGTGACTGAGAGAGCTGGGGTTGTTTAGCCTGGAGAAGAGGAGGCTGAGGGGAGACCTCATTGCTCTCTATAACTACCTGAAAGGAGGTTGTGGAGAGGAGGGAGCTGGGTTCTTCTCCCAAGGGACAGGGGACAGGTCAAGAGGGAATGGCCTCAAACTCCACCAGGGGAGGTTTAGGCTCAACAGAAGGAAAAAATTCTTCACAGAAAGGATCATTAGGCACTGGAACAGGCTGCCCAGGGAGGTGGTTGACTCGCCTTTCCTAGAGGTGTTTAAGGGACAGGTGGATGAAGTACTGAGGGGCATGGTTTAGTGATTGATAGGATTGGTTGGACTTGATGATCCAGTGGGTCTTTTCCAACCTGGTGATTCTACGATTCTGTATAGACACCTCATGCCTTCAGAATCACTTTCTCCAAGCAGCTGGTGGCAGACAGCCAGTCCTTTGCCTTTCTTGGAGTGCCAATCGTCTTCTTCAATGACGTCCCACCTCTCTATCAGGTGCAGAACTTCTCTGCCTCACACCTCAGCCTTTGAGCAGGGACGCACCTCCCTGCTTCAGGCTTCACCTCTAAGACTGGGAAGAAGTAACTGAGATGCACAGAAGATTCCCCCAAACAAAACATCCAGAACTGTTTCGATCAAAAACCTGCAGAAATGAACCATGCGAACAAACACATGCAAACTGTGCAGTCTCACTCCTGCCTTATCATTCCAATTACATTCTCCTAATCTACAAAATTGAAAGGTAATGAGCAGTATTTCCTTAAACCACATTAAATAACACTGTCAAAATGCAAATTTATTCATTAAGTATAAATGAGTGTGTTAAATATTCATGAATTGTTGCTTGCAGTATATAATTAATCCCATGGTCTGTGTGTCCAAGAGCATTTAGAAGATAAAGAGTTGAGAAAATGCTGCTGTAGAACGATAACATTTAAAGCGTGTTTTTAAAAGTAAAGGTCTCCAGCCCTTTAGATCCTAAACTGTTACCAGTGCTTATAATTCATGGTAATAGCTCTTCAGCATGTACACATGCTTTCATGATTCAAGGTCTATATCCTCAACCCTTGCTGTCTTATAATCTATTCAAGGAATGACATACTTGAGAGCGGAAGGTGCTATTAAATTATCCCATTCACTACTGATGCACTCAAATTAATACGGTACTTTCCACAATTTAAAATTCCCAAGGATTGCTAAGCTGCCCTTGAAAAAAAGATGCAGCTTGATACCCTGCCCCTCCCCTTTCTGAGAAAAGTGCGTTCTGACACTTACTTGAGCTGTCATTAAGGCTGGCTGCCATTTAAAGTACCACGAAAGATAAAACAAAGGCTTTTTCTACACTTTGTAGCAATTTGTGGATACAAAGCACAAACCCCAAGTCCTGTACTAAGCTTTAAGTAGATATTCCCACTGACGTGAGTGAGGAATACAGCACATAAAGTGCTGGGATGTTATACCTAAATGTTCTCAGCTTAAATATTCACTCTTTTCTCTGCCTTTCTTAAATTACCACCACTTCCTTTCATGTAATCAAAACCACTTTCAGAAACACTTGTCAGTCTGCTTTATATTTTTGGGGGGAAGAATCTTCAAGGTACTGATGAAAGAAACTGATTTTTTTTTTGAGATAGCTTGAAGAGATAACAAAAAAATAAAATCATTACAGTGTTCATAGTAATTGCCTCTACAATCACTTGATGATCTCAAGTTGCTTACTGTACAGAGCTTTCAGCTTGTTGTATGAGTATAAACTCCGCAGTCTCCCTTTCCTTCCACACTATCAGAAAATAAATACATGGTAGTGACTTATTTTAGTGTATGAGATTTTTACCATGTCATTTTGTGTGGGTATGTTTGTGTGTGTGAATTAATCAATATAAAATCAAATTTATTTCACAATTCCAAGTAACTCAGCCTGTTGTTCACAGCACAGGTCATAAAAACTAGTTATTAAAGAGCTGTAAAGCTGTGCTCTGTCAATTCTTTTCATCTTTTCCTCACAAAAATGTAGCAAATGGTACATCATTTGTGTGCAGACATCTTTTGTCTATTCAGAGTTCTCAAGAATATCTCTGCAGGTCATAGGTTTGTACTGTACGAAGTGGACATATCCCACGAAGTTAAGCACTGAGGGATTTTTAGTTTCTCTACAATAACATAGAATCATAGAACAACCAGGTTGGAAGAGACACACTGGATCATCAAGTCCAACCATTCCTATCAAACACTAAACCATGTCCCTCAGCACCTCATCCACCCGTGCCTTAAACGCCTCCAGGGAAGGTGAATCAACCCCCTCCCTGGGCAGCCTGTTCCAGTGCCCGATGACACTTTCTGTGAAAAACTTTTTCCTAATGTC